>VZTL01026983.1:54269-106020 GCA_013400535.1 Scopus umbretta | reverse complement strand
ACTGAGTCATTAGGAGGGAAAGATCCCATCTGGGAAAGCAATCAGTTGATTGTCGGAAAAATGCTGAGAACATCACTTTCTTTAGGTGAAAACAAACACTGCCTGTGTCCATAACCTTTCAGTACTTCTCCTGAGAAGATGAAGAGTCTTGTGACAAGCTTGGTATTAGCTGTTTTGCTAAAAGAAATGAGAGGAGATCCAGGGAAAAAAAAAGCCAAGCACATAATAAAAAAATATGTTTTCTCAGGAATTGCTCTGCTGCTTCTTGACGCATCGTGATATCACCATGTTGTTGTTGGCTTCTGAAGCAATTAGGAACACTGCCTGCTTGTATTAATTCCTACAGATTCTTAAAAGAAACAATATTCCGTTCCAGAAGTGAAGTCACTAGGATATGAGAAAATCCTGCCTTCAATTTGCAGATTAAACATCAGTTCTGGATTAAATTAATTTATGGACATAAATGAACGGCATTAATCTTGACATGAAAGCATGAAATAAAGACTCCCTGTCACTGTGTGAACAAAAGCAAACTTAAACTGAACAGGAAGGAAATGATGTAGGTAAAATATATGGGTAAATTACCTGGTCTGAATTGCAGAAAATCTGAATTCTGTGCCGCTATTTACCATGTTGTTGCTACAGGATTTGGGGTAAGACTCTAGAGTGGGATGTCTATGCAGATTTAGGTGAAGAAGTCCCATTTTAGGCACTGATGTGCCTCCAGTTCTCGGCACAGACTTTTCTGTTGTCACGGTTTCCCTGGCATGTAAAACATCTGCCTACGGACATGCCTGACTATCCTCTCGGTAGGCTTTTGCATTCCCCACTCCATCTGCTGCACATGTTTAGTAAAGCAGGGCATAGATTTCATCCTAAACACAGGTGAGTCCTATAATTTATAGTCTCTGATTCCCCACCTGACAAGGTATTTATATACACAGATTTGTAATTTTGGGGGCATCAGACTTGTTGCGCGTTCTGTACATGTTCCCAGGAGGATGGCACTATCTGTTGAGTTAATCATGCTGCCTCTGAGCAAGTAGATAAGTAATTGTGGGCTGGCAGAGGAGAAGGAGAACACCACCACTATGAGAGGAGTAATCAGAAGAGACATGAAAGAAGCAGAGAAACTATCATTTCCACACACTAGGAGCTGGATATGTAGGATAAAAAGCAATAACAATTGCCTTGGAAATCCCACTACTTGGTTTTATTCTGGAACTGGAATTAATGAGGTATCAGGACGTGTGGGAGATACTATACTGATGGGAACAAAATAGACTGTTTTCCATCTTTCTGACACTGCTGTTCCTGGGTGGAGAATCTTCTGCGTGTTGTTGAAAACTTTAGACATTTACAATTCTATTCTTCACCACCATCCGAAAATAATCCTCTGCTGTGGAAACAATCTGTCTTGCTAGGAGGATGGAAACATTGACCTGATTCTGTGGAGACGGAGACCCTACATTTCTCTCCATGGGTGCATTATGTTTCATGCAGTCAGGGGGAATTGCACAATAATTATCTGAGCTACCTGCTTTGTTAAGAAAGGTTTTAAAACCATTAATGTAAGATGAAAATTGATGATTCCATGGAAGGAGGAATCATTCTTAAACTACTCAAACTTGTATTTCATTTAATACATACTTCTTCCCAGAAGAGCTGTATCACTTGTCTCAAACAGCCAAGCCAATTATGTTCAGAAGAGCCAGAGGTGTCCACTTTTTAAAAAATATATTTTCTTGGCTGGCACGATTCCGTTACAGTCCACTGACTGATTTAACAGTGAAGGTTCTTCTCCAGTGAAGATACATTATAATTTTAGATATAAAACACAGACAGGACTAAAATGGATGAACATATGTTTTTTTGAAGGCTGTTTGCTAACAGTAATTGCTTTTACTTCCAAGAAATTTGTCAGGAACTCCTCTAGCACTTATCTTGCAGAGTTATATGGAAAGTGAAAAACAACTTTCAGAGATAAGTCTTTCAAAAAAGGTATGAAATTCATCAAGTAAATTATTCAGTGTTTCAACCAATCTGAACTATTAGGTTCAAAGCTGGTGGCAAGGAAATCTTGCTGCAATTTATCACACTTGGAAGACAGGTGAGATCGGTCAGTGTTAAAATAGAGAAGCCTCAGTCAAATCAAAGCTGATTTTAATGAAGACTGTACTTTACTTCTGGATCCATGCTTTCTACGGTTCAGGCCTATCTTCAAAACTACATATGTGAAAGTTTCCCTGAACAAAGCCACAGGCTCAAGTCTGGAGCACATGGTGGGTCTGCCCGCCTTTTTTTTCATTCCCCTTGCTTTAAATTCACAAAACTTAAATGGCCTGTGACAGCTTGTTCTTTGCTAAATACAAGAATATCTTGCTCTCAGGGCTAAAAAGTGTATTAGAAAGCCACAGCCATACACATTACTGCTGACTCTGGGAGTCTGTGCCCATGATTTGGCTCTCTGAGGGCAGTCAGTTGAGCCTGGATGGAGGAGCTTGGGGGCTTTGAGCATGCTAGTACTGACTCGTTTCTAGCTCTGCCTCTTCTGCCCTTCTACACAATCACCTACCATCTCACTAGCTGATAGACATAGGTGGTCTAGCCCTTCAGAACAAGTGTCCTCAATCAATACCTGTATGATACTGTACAGGGAACATTAATTTTAGAAGTTCTTTAGATGAACACAGGTTGTAAAAATATCCAGTAGCCAGAAGCTAAAATACAAATGAGAAATAGCAACTCATTAGTAAGGCAGGCTAGTACAGACACCAGCTGAAAGGAAATATTCATCCTCACTCAATCCTTAAATCATGATGTGAAGGTTTTCTGAAAGATATATTTCAATTAACTGAGATTTGGTGAAGTGCAACAGGGTTCTGTTGCCTAGGAGAGAAGATTATTTCCATCTATAGGTGGAAATAGAGAGGTAAAGTCTACAGTTTATGCCATGCAAGAGGGCCAGCTAGCTTAGGGCAACCTATGATTTGCTTAAAAAAACCCAAACACTCTCTGTATCAGGTGACGTAATGAGAGAAACATGTGGTGCTTGATTATATGACCGCATGTAGGGTGCCAGCCCTCTGCTTCCTGCTCTTCTCCTGCAGAGGTGGTAAGTCTCCAGAGCTCTGGGAAAGGGACAGAGGCGAAATCTACATCTATACGAAATTTTGGGAAACTCTGGTGTCTGGTTTTAGATGCTGTGACAGTTCCAGACAGGCTAGAGTATAGTTACCTTAGACGAGAAAATTGCTGATTTTCCTGTGTGTTTAGAAATCTCTGTGAGCTGTTTCCCTGAAGAAGTAAGGTCAGCTTACTGCTATCAGCAAATGGGACCTTGGCCATTCTGCATGAACCAGCCATATCACAACTCAGATAGGAAATTTAACACATTTCCAATGAATCTCTCTCTCATTCAGAAGGTCCTTTACTTTTTGTGTTGTACATGATGTATAAATAGAGCAAAGTCAAAAGACTGTGTCCTACTACGAGTGGATTGCAGAGGCGTCTAGTTTAATGGGGGACAGAACGAGTGATCACAAATTAAGGAGGGTTGTGCTGAGCTGCACATGATGCGTAGATATGAAAACAACATTCTTGCAAATCCCTATTATCTTGTGTCAATAGAGAAATAAACTGCGCTTTTTCCTGTTGCCATCTGACACATGTAACTCAATCATAAAAAACAAGCTGATGTATCCATTGAACTATTTTCAAGCTGCAAGATCTTTCTATGCTCCTAGGAAAAGCAACATCAGCATAATTTTCCAGACTAATGGCAGAAGTTAATCTAATACATCCCTGTGGGACTCCCATAGTTGATTCTCTTTACTTTTATTTCTTCATTTCACTAAGTGTGTGGCCTCCTTTAGGTATGAATAAGTCAGAATTGCAATAGAAAACACGAGTGACACCACTGAAGCCTGCCACATGAGCTTGGGTACGTATAGTATATTTTTCCCCTCACGATGACCAAGCTATGGCTATATTTTCCCCTGTGTTTTGCAGAAAAGGGAGCTGAATCTGAGGGTATCTGGAAGGAGGATGAGAAATAGTTGTAGCATGGCAGATGACAGGAAATTAAATAATTGCTCTCATTTTTTCTGAAGAACAGAAGACTACCCCTGTGAAGAAATTTCGTGTTTCAGAATAGTAAAGAAACTCAACAACAAATAACAGACATAGATCAAAATTCTAAAATCATTGCATTTTCTTCAGAAAAAAACCCAAGATTTAAGGCTACAAGGAAGGCTTAATTCCCACTTCACTAATAAGACACAAGAAATCAGCATTTTCCCTGTGGTTTCAGTTCAATCCATTCCTCTTCTTCTTGCCTTCCTGTAGTAAATTTTCACACAACACTGCAGTTCACTGTTAATCAGATATTTTGCTCTGTCTTCTTGTTGGGTGAGACGATTACAAGCTGTGAATTTTTTCAACATATAAAGTACTTTCCATGTCTGACACTGATTAATGGCTGCCTTCTCCAGTTTTTTTTCAGAAGACTAAACCTTGGCTGTTTTATTTTATGGAGTGGTTTTCCTCATTAATGACTGGACTCTTTCTTTCCATTGCATGAACAGTTGGGTAGCCAGAGAAGACTAACTGAAAACCAGACAGGAAGAACCCTGTACAGGAAGGCATGTGCTACCACAGGAAATTAAGACGCTGACAGGAGGGGGACTGACTTGTTTTGAGATAAAGACTTATTTATATTCTAAAGTACAGCTTGGCCTAACTGTTTGAAAGCTGTAATTTTCTGTAAGGGAGAAATGTCAAGAGCTTTATACCATCTTCAGCTTCAAAACTGAGTTTCTGTGCATGACTACTCTTGCTCACGAAGCCAAAATCAGAACAAAAGGACTTCTTACTCAAAACCAATGCCTACTGAATAATCAAAATCTGGCGTGGCTTTTTATTGCTTCAGAGTCAGTGAACACTCAGAAGCAAAGCTCTCATGTTTTGAAATGGCCTTTAAATTACTGTGCCCCATTTTTTTCTGCATAAGGTCCATGACTCTAAGAAATTGCAGGCATATTCTGCAGATCCATATGATCCTCCATATTTTTGCATTTCTGATTATCCCATCTGTCTAACAATTAAGGAGACTTAGTACAATTAAAATCTGAATGCAATTACTGTGTAAGGATGCAGCTGCTATAGGCAACAGAGATATCTTCAATAAATAAGCCATGCAACCTGAACTTTCCCATTGGGGGACTTCATCCACAGTGTTTTATGTTACAGCATCTGCAATAATCCTCAGCAGCTGTGCTATGTACTATGTGCTAAGTACTATGAAAACTGGAAATAAACTGGATAAGCCAAGAGCCTATTGCCAAGAAAACATTGACATGCTTGCATTGCAAAACCATCAAGGTAGATATTTCCTTGCTTTCTTCAAGACTACTTATTTGATCCAGACAGTTTTGGCCCTAAAACTGAGACAGACTATGGGGAACCCGAACCTCTGACCATTTGTTCTCCCGTGACCCATTTGATCTCCTTGACCTCCTATAAGTCTAAGGATATTCCCAACACCCCTGCATCTTCTATCTGCATCAGCTGCCAAGTGTCTCAGTCCTCCTACCACCTGCATTTTACTGGGCTCTTTCAATTTCTGACCAGCTCAGATATGAGGTCTAAAATGGTGCTGCCAAAACTATTCACAGGGAGTATAGCTGCAGGGATACATTTTAAGCTCAGGAGTCAAACATTTACACAAATTGAAATTGAAACTCAGTGAGATACATACTTGTGGTATGTTATCTGGTCATTCACTCGCATTGAGGGTGCTTATTTTGACATCAGAAGTGTGGAGCTTTTATATCAGGATATTATACTTCAGCAATCTGAGACTAACCTCCTACGGTCAGGAAAAAAAACCACTGCAAGGAAACCGTCTTGAAGCATCTCCATTTCCCTAAAACTGCTGTCTGCATGAAGTCAATAGCTGTGCCATTTTCTGTATGAAGAACTGAAGGGGAAAAGAAATGAGTGATGTCTTAATAGCTACCATTGATGTGGGCTGTTATGAACCATTTTAGCTGCTTGATGGACTGCAGAAAGCCATTTTCTGTGAGGAAACCGGAGTACAGAGCTTTAGGAAAAAGTGTTCAACCACTATAAGCTAAGCAAAAATGTACCACAGCATCTCCACTCGACAGGATTTGTCGCACAGAGAGTTATTTTACAGGTGTGCTCTGATGAGTCTAGGAACTGAGTCATTGAGCAGTTTTCTTTTCTCAGTAGTTTTTAATTATAACAGCAAATTCTTTGAATATTTGACTTCTGCCACCTGAAGTCTGTCTGCCACCACAGCTGCTTGCCTGATTTTCATTTGCCCACCCAGACTGCTGGGTTTAGTTGTTTGTATTTACAAGAGGGCTGGTGCGTTTATTCCCGAAGTGAGTGGATTTAAGGCTGTGAATGGAACAGTATGGCTGAGGGTACTTGAGCTTCTGAAGGAGTCATACTCTTCACTGACTAGTCCCACCTCAGCCTGGGCTTTGCATAGTCTCTTTCCTTATAAGTTGTATGGACAGTGGAGGGGAAGGAATGGTAAAAACAAAGAAAAGTACAAGGTAGGAAAATACAGAAGACAGCAATAAAAAAAATTAAAGATGTTAAGAAATCTCAAACCAAGAAGGATTTTTTTTTTTTTATTAAGCTGCAAAGTAGTTAAGTGGCAATATGGTGGTGCTTTAAATGCTTAGATGTATGCATCTATGAACACCTGCGTACATGTCTACCATCATGTTGCATGTTTCAATGTGGGAACAATACAGACTGCCAAAGTAATCTGCTCCTGTGGGGTGGTTGCAATGATACATGTACAGTGACTGAATGTCTCCTGATAGTGAAGGGCTATAACAAACCTCCTACCAACAATGGAGCTTCTCTCATGTTGGTAGAGGATGAAGTTTCTTTGTTTTTCTCCTTTTAAATGCAGTAAGTAAAGACTTATGTTAGACATTGATGTATTAGAAATGAAACCAAGCCTCTTTACCTGAAAACAGAAGCAGCATTTTTAAGGTATCATGGGTGGCAAAACACATACGCCTTCATAAAAAATCAAATAACAAAATGGTTAATCACAGTCAATATATAGACACAAGAATAAAGACATAGCTTGAACTAATGCATTTAACTTTTTAGTTAGACTGAAAGTACACACATCGCTAATTATGGGAGCTCAGATGGTTGATGGAGACTTGCTAAGCCACATGATGCTTAAAAATAAATGTTCAACTATGTACCAGATTTTAACTTCTTTTCTTGCCAGTAAGAAATATAACGAATAGAAGCCTTATGCAGATCCTACAACTGAGTATTGAATACAACAATGCTATAGTTTAGCCTAATGCTCATTATATACAAATGTCCCCAAATTACTTTTTAAATATCAAAAGGAAATCACTCAGCAAGAGTTTCTGCCATTAATATGCCCTACAAGCACATAAAACCACTGATAAATTGTATTCCACGTCCACTATATTGTACAATGTTATCACCACGATACAGATGTAAATGCAGTGTTGGGTCATCCTGATACTGGCAAGTCTTTGAACAATTGAATAAATAACTCTTTCCCTGCAGTGCAATGATACATAAGCCTTGTATCCTCAGACAAGAATGAAAAATACATGCAAGGGAAGCTGAAGCTTGACCTGGAAAGCTAATGCTTACCCTGTATCTGGCAAACTTAATTTATAGTGTATAAAGATCTACTACTGAAGTAACTCTCCTGAGGGAAGGATGGGGAAAGATGAAGTATTATGATCTCTTAAAAAGTCAGGATGGATTTTAAAGAATGTTGATGGAAAGCAATGATATTAATAAAGCTTCACGTTTCAGATATAAATTGTCTTTTCCATAGTCTCTGATGCATTGGCTTTGTCATATAATAAAAGGATTGTAACTTTGTGGATTATGAAGTAAACTGAATAATTCATATGAATGTCACTGAGACATTTTCCCCACTAACTGTGGTGATCCAAACCTATTTTCTTCTGCCCTGCTATCAGACAGTCATCAGCTAATGGATTAAAATATATGCAGTGGATTGAAATGGTGATATTACAGACTGTTCACCTAGGTTAAAAAAAAAATGTCTGTAAGGATATCAAGTAATTACATGTAAGATTAATAACCATGATGACAAGGAGGATAATGTGTTAGCACAAATATAAAGATCAGCCTTCACTCATGCATGACCAAGGCTATAATAGCATGGCAGCCTGCATTCATAACAGATACGCCCAAATTTTATTTTGAGGTCTACTCCAAAACTACCTTTAAAACCAGAATTTACTTCTTCCCAGACAGTAAGCCATGGTGTACAGGCACAGGGCCCTTTTGGAAGGTGCCTTTTTGAGCACTAAATCCCACCCTCCCCTGTGCCCAACCTTGCCACTAGAGACCGTAGAACATGTCACCTCGTAGGTGGAGGGAGGCAGCTCAGGAGGCACTTCTGGAGGCTGCCCTTTCAAAGTGGTGGAGATCGAGACCCTTGGTAAAGTACTGGGACTGGGACTCACTGCACAGGCATTGCGCAGCCACCTTGAGGCTGTGGTTGCACATGTATGTGCAGAACGGCTGGGAACAGTATCTGCTTCTTGCCGCCAACAGGAATAAAAGGCTGTTGGCTGTGGTGGCCAAATTCTCTAAGCATCGATTAAAGAGATTTAGAACCCAACTGATCAGATGTGAATTACCAACCTGGGGAATTTCTGAAGCTGCAACAACTCAAGTGGAAAAGCTTTCATGTATCTTCATAATACTCCTCTATCCAGATCTCTCTCTTTACAGCAAAAGAGACCAATAAAATTCCTGAACATCATCACAGCCAGGGAAGTCATTTTTCCCAGGCTTTTTATCTTCTTTGGGTCATAATATTCTACGTAGCAAATTCTAAGAACATCTTATCCTGTCCAGCTCCTGATGTGTCAGGACAGCAGGTATCAACAGGATCATATTGTCCTTTCTGTTTGGTATTTTTACCTACAGCATGCAGCGTTATCATTTATTACTTTTTTTATAAATCACAAGTACACTACTTAGTTTAAGTGGAAAGCGTACCCTACCATGCAATCTGTAGGCTACCTCAAAATCTTAATAAAGAGGATTCCCAGGAGCCGTGTGATTGCAGTTACAGCTGTAGCAGGAGATAGGATTGTTTGTTCACAAAGTTCCATAACATGAAAGAGGGTTTTATCCCTACACTAGTTACTGAATCTGACAGAAATATACGCATACATACACGTGCAAAGACAGCTCCCCTTCCTTACATCGTGCCCACTTAGCTGCCCTGAATCTTAATTGCGCCAGGTGGAGGCTGAACGTTTTTGAAAGTGATTTTCATCAGAGAAAAAAAATAGACATTAATTGCGCTTAAGGGCCAGACAGGGATCAGAAGGGTAGCAGCATGAAAAGTAGGCACTTGACTTTAACGGAGTGATTCTTATTACCTTCTTGTTTGCAATCAAATTTTCCTCCCTTGTCTTTACTCATCCATATCTCCTCTTCCCTGAGCTGCAAATCTGCCATTTATTCTCCTTCTGGCCCTCTGGGCACAGCAGTCCCTCCTGTGCACAGCCAGCCATCAGCAGAGACCTAGCCCAGAGTGCTGGCTTTTAGATAACCAGGGAACTCTGTAGGGACTAAAGGTGGCACCAGTTGATTTCAACAATTCCAAAAAATAGGTAGTCAAAAAAATCTTCAAAAAGAAGATGTTCTGTGCTTTTCCCTGCAAAAGAAGCACCTCCTGTTTCCAACCACTGCCTGGGGAGAGAGAGCTCGTGGACCTCCTGGGGCAGGCTCACAGCCTTTGCTTCCCTGTTCCGAACCCAGGGCAAGGTGCAGAGCTAGCCTGGAAGCAGCAGCCTCCTCATTTTGAATATGTGAGAAAAGGAGGGGAAGCAGATATAAGAAGATTTGATTGTGACTGAGCAGCAAACTTTTGACAGATGTGGAAAGAAAACACCCCAAGTATCCAGCATCTCATCACCAGTAAATAATAGGGCCAGCAAATGGAAGCATTTGCTGACTTTTCTGCTTTGGACACATGCTATCAGTTTAAATGTACACAGCAGCACTTTACGTGTTAGACTGAACAAAAAAGCAAATGCCAAAAATGACTAAAGACAGTAAAGTGAGATCAAGGTTAGGAAAAGCAAGGGACAGCATCACTGAGATTTTCAGACTTCCTCATTATTAGGCTGACTTCATTTTTTTAATGGTTGAATGTTTCCAATAGTCAAATTCATGTTTGGAAATGCATCCATTACATGCAATTCTGTGTAAGGTAATCAACATAACAATATATTTAATACCTGGAAAACTTTGCTTCTGCTATTCACTGATCATTATTTGGGTGGCAAACTGCCTTTTCTCACTTGGCATTTTTTCCCTTTCCTGACTGGCTGAAACATCTAAATCCAGAAAAAAAGGAACTAGCAAAAATGACCTTTTACAATGAAATTTCTTATACATTCCTCGGGGTTAAAGTTTGGAATTTTCACTCAGTTTCATTGCAGATTATCCCATATTCACAGATAACTAAGAATGCATCTCTGAATATCTGGCTCATTTTAATGGCCAAATCTGATTATCTTGAAGGTGAAGGTGAGTGGGAATAAGCTTCAGAGATGAAAGTGATCTATATTGTCCCGCCCATTGCAAATCCTTTTCAAATACAGAAATATTCAAAGGTCCTTTCACCCATGCTACAAACGTATAGGTGCATATGCTCATACCTCTGCATGGAATGCCAACTTTACAGATGAGTTAGCAATGAATATGAACAAGTTGGTGGTCTGACTTTTCAGGATTGCTGGACACCTGCATATGCAATCATTTCAAGTTGGCTGGAGTGGTTAAAACTCAGCTCATTACTCCCTAGACCATATAAAACTGCATGTGTTTTCATTAGCTTGCACTAGCTGCTGTCTTGCTTTTTCGGCACTATGTCAGGCGACTATAGTACTCGCTTTCATTTATGTTATGTTGCTGTATCAAAGGAATTAGCATAACATGTGGGATGTCTTCAGTATCAAACACTGAAGAGAAACACTTAGTTTCTTCAACAGCCTGTGTTCTCTGCAGCTTTTAAAAGGAACATTTAAAAACAGGGTTTGCCAAAGCCTTTTTAGTCTCACTCCATGGTATAATTTCATACACCATTTGTCTGCAAGGTTGTCTGGGGTGCAACATTATCAAAAACTTCAAGCTAAAGCAATGGAGAAAGGGAAAGAAAGTCAAAGCCTCAGCGAGCAGAAAACAAGGGCCTGCTTTTATCCTGAGACCTAGAAAAACCTTAAAAAACTTGGTGAAGCAGGAGTGCTAAACAAGGGCTGACCCAAGCAGCTGGAGCTACAGCCAGGGACCAGCCCCGAGGCTGCCTGGGGAGAGGGCAGGAGGGAGGGTGGCAGACCCCCAGCCTCCCCCCTCACTCCTGGATGGGGGCCAAGGGTGCCTCTGCCCCACCGCAGTGTCAACACTGCTGGACCACCCGCCACTGTGGTTGCACCATGGAGGCGATGTTGTCCTGCATCTTCACCAACTTTTGAGACCTCCAGATGGGCAGATGTGCTGGGCAGCTGCGCTGTGCTGGGTGTTTCTGATATAGCCCCTAATGTCCCCTTGGCCCCCTGGTAAACTTGCTTCTGTTGCACGAAGAGGGGAAGCTCTCGGGTCTGTTTGAGGTTTAGCCATATAATCTGGCTGTAGATGTGCTTTTGGTATGAATCTCTGTTTGCAAAGGACTTCCTTAATTATTTTGAGCTAAATGCCTGGACTTATTTATAAAGCAAGTTTGTGTGTGGAGCTACTCACTTGGTTACCCCACCACCTTATCAGCTCCCTCTCTTGATTTTGGTTACTTTTACATCAAAGGACAGAATTTCTTGAGGGAAAAAAGGTCCAACCCTCCATCCTAAAAAAGCATTATGAGAACAAATATACTAAATACTGTGAAGTCTAAGGTGTGGTGCTCAGCTCTCTTCCGCAGGAGGGGAGGCCAGGCAGGCCCTTAGGAGCAATCGCAGCACTCAGTAAAAGGAGCAGAAGCATTTTTCTCTTTCCCCCCTACCCAATCTTTTGCAGGCCTCACTTACCTCTCTGGGTAGAGCGCTGGTCGGGCAATGCTCACCCAGCGGTGGGCACGAGGGAACGTTCCCATCCCTGGCTCTGCCCAGCAGCTTCTTATGGCTCCTGTGGGACATGGCCCTTTCTCCAATGCCCTGCCTCTGCCCAGCAAAACCTGACGCCAGTGTGACTAGACAGGGTATTTTCTGTAACTGGCCTTAGGGAAGCCCTTCTCTTTACTCCACAGCCTGATAGGCAGAAGTTGAAAGCTGCGGAAGGAGAGCCTAATAACTGCTCTCCAAGAATGAAACAGTCTCATCAGAGGAAAGCTGGCAGGCCAGCTTCACATGCCTTTTATCAGATGACTGTAGTCATCAAAATATTTCCTGGCTTCAGCCTTTTCTCTCCATCTCAATGGACCGTGTGTCATGACTTCTGTTACGGTAACTTCTCTTTACTGAGCAAGTCTTGCTGCATCTCTCTTTGCACCCTGAAGGCAAACATCAGGACACTTGAGTTTCTTCCAGGTAGCTACACAAACACCACTGCACCGTGCAACAGAGCTCTAATGTTATTTGCAGTGTTTTCTAAAAGTTTCTCTTTCTCTATTTTTTTTTCCCCCAAGGCTTAACTGAACTTCAGGTCCCTACAAACTTCTCCCAGTAAAGGGGGTTCAAAGATGTGATAGAAGAGTTGGTCCTGATAAAAGGAGACCAGCTGTAGCTTTCCTTCATTTCAGGCTTTTGCCAAAACACCATGAGTATCCTGGCTTTTAAAAAAATGTCACTATCATATTTTAAGATTTCAGCCACCTTATTTCCTGACAGAAAAAAACCCAAACAACTACAAATGTGCTCCAAGGAGACAGGAAAAGTCTTCTGTTTCCCTCCCCAATCCACTTTGGCAGCATCATGCTGGCACACACAGAGCCGACCTGAGCTCTCCTGCGGTCAGGACTACTAACAGCACTAGTTTCTCCTGCAGCTTGGTCAAAGCAGAGCATAGGATAAAGCTAATACCTGTCCTCTTTGATTACACTGAACTTGATGAGATCCTTCTTCACTCCTCATGGCAAGACTAGCACGACAAGGTGTTGTGGTTTAACTCCAGTCAGCAATCNCCCCAGCCAAAACCAGAACACAAGAATGGCTTTGCACTGTGTCAGCATATCACAACATGAATGAAAGTTGTTACGGCATGATCCCTGGCTGGTGGAATCTCCTTTCATGGTGCTTTTTATGCTGCTTCCCAGCACTGTGCTATCATGTGGATTTTCTGTGGGGTACTGGCAGACAGCAGCTCCAAGTACTCTGAAATGATCCACTTGACAGTATCGCAATTCATACATGTAGTGCTCCCCTGAGAGGTATTTTAGTGCAGTTAATTAGCAGTATTCATTAGTAATAAATGCAGAGCATAGAGATAAACCGTGGAATGCATGGATAGGAGATATTTCACCCTTTGTATATTTCCCTAAAGAAAGTACATGTCTGTCATATCTGTTCACCAGTGTCAGTAACACACTGTCCTCCCCTTCAAGGAAGCTTTAATTATTTAATGCCTGGGCAATTAAATAGATGATCTAATTCATTCTGATATACTGCAGGCAGGTTTGATTTAGTAGGGAAGAGTTATCTGATTATTCTGCTGAGAAATGAAAATAGCTAACAGCAAAATTAGTTAACTACCATATTAATGAACAAGGGGCTCTAAAATTAATCTGAAATCGAAATTGAAGGGTATGTGGGAGGGCGCTTGAATGAACATCAATTGTCAGGTTAAGCCTCAAGTGAGATTGGTGGTTCTTTAATAGTTTTGATCAGTGGAAACTTCCCTTTCTTTGACTGATGGGAAGATAAGTCTCCTTCCCTTTGTACAAAGCCAGTTCCCTGGGTCAGGTCCTTCCGTGAGGTGAATCAGCCTTCCCATGCACAGCATCCAGAGTGATCCCACTCAAATCAGCAAAATTAATTTGTTAATACACAAGGAAAACAGTGAGTCAGAAGGCAACCCAGCGCCTCCAGTCCAGTAACCCACACAGGACCAAATGCATGCTATGAATAGGGATACCCACTTTATGAAGGTAATGGTGGCTTGAAAACTGAAGCACTCTCATGCTTCTCTCACACTCTGATTACCTTAGACCGAAAGAAACCCAAAACTCATTTGGATCAGGACCAGATCCAGGCTTTGTCCTGTTGACAGTTACATGGGGTAACATGGATATATGCAAATAAAGGATCCAGGCCAGCTCCTTGGGGTTCAGGAAGGGCTGTGCTTGGAAACTGTCCAAGATGAACAAAGTTATACCAATACATAGCTATCACAAATAAAGACAGAGACTTTAAGGACCAAGACATTCATATTAAGGGAGCAAGCAAATCTGCTATTTTGCTTGTCTTTTGGTTACAGAGTTTGTATTTCTGTCCTATTCTTTGCAATAATTGAAAATAACCTATTAAATCTTGTGTTGAAAGCATTGATTGGATTTTTCTAGCACGTTCCTGAGATTACAGGAGTTTTCTTTACTTCCCTGCAGTAACTACCTCCCACACACCCTTATACACTGCAGAGAAAACTTCGTTGCAGAAATAATGAAGAGATCTGTTCTTAGAGATGACTTGAATTTATAAAGGTCCTAATGGCTTTTTTTTTTAAGAGCTCATCACAGGGAAGGAGTAACAGGGCATATCTGCATCTCTGTGTTTGTTACTAGAGAGCTTTCATTCCAAAGTAAGCAATTATAATGTTGGAGGGGGTGTTTTTTACATGTAGGAGTAAGGCTTTCTCAATACACAAATGGGAGAGAGGTACACAGCCTAGAAAACTTCTCTAAGTGTCACAGATTTATTTTTCTCTATCAAATATCTGTGCCAGACTGTTTTAGTGATTGATCAGAGACCTGAATATTGAAGGCTGGGGAACATATCCCCTTCTGAGGAAAATAAAACAGAGATAATTTGTTTCTGTTTTATAGTGAGCCTGTTGCAAATAGTAGCTAGCTGGGTTTTGTTTCAGGTTCCCCTGAGGCTATATGAGCACTTCAAGTTGCATCCAGATGTGCTATACTGGCATGAAATCTTCTCCACAGAGATCCATAAAGGGTATTTCTGTTACACCTAGTGTTCAGGACAGGCAGAGGAATGAATGCCTGTCAATCACCAGAGCAGGCAACAAAAAGTAAGAGATTTTTCCAGTTTACAATTATCTGTATTTCTTAGAGGCTTTGAGCTTCATGTAACATTTATTTAAACCTGGAGGCATGTATATGTCTTACCATAATGGCTCATATCTGTAAAAACATGCGTCTGGCACTGTCTGATTTCACTGCTAATGAGTGACCACAAGAATTACAGGGATAGGTGGGCTGGCAGGACAGATGTGAGCCGACGTCTTAACGCAAAGCTGGAGTGAGCTTCTTGTGTCTCACTTTGCAATTCTGTTTAGGAAACTTGCCTGGGCTGCACATGCTATGACACATAATGAGACACTATGGCAATTACTTTCTTTGGTGTTTGTTACTAATATTGATTTTTTTTCTCACTGCAGCTGCAGGTCATGACCTCAGTTGGACATCTCCTGGCTGACTGCCCCACAAGCCACACTGCAGGGGGGACATCTGCATACAGGGATGCTACATGTAGAGTAAACGTGCTAGGAATAAGCAGAGCCCTTACTTTGCAAGGGTCTCAGTCAGGGGTTACTTGCAAGGGCTGAATTCACAGGCATTTCCTGAAAAGCAAGACTCAGTTATAGGCTGTGCTCTGCTGCGAATTGCATATTGTTATATTGGATCATGTCGCTACGCTCTTCGCAGCACATGCGAGCCTAGGAGTCAACCTTCCTCTCAGTACAGAGCAGGCAGGAAGGCTCACCTGAATACGTGGCTGCAGGTCTGCTGTGTCTTATCAGGGATCGTTTCCCATCCACCAGAGTCCCTGAACGAGGTGCCAGACCCACACACCTGCCTGCAAGGCTTACAGCAGCATCACTCAAATGACAGAAAGGGAAAGGACGGCTAACACTCCCCCGCACCAGCACAGCGTGTCCCAGAAACTTCTAAAGGACTTGCTGTTAATTTTCCCTCCCACAGTCCCCCTGGACAGTGTGGGCACAAGAGTGTTGAAAAAGCTTTCAAAACCGTGACTTGTGATTTCCCCCACAGGGGCTCACACGGGAAGGCTGGGGAGAAAGAAGGGAAGTGTACAAGAAGAGACGCTTATTCACCTGTTGCCTGCAAACTGCTCTCCTCTGCAGTCCAATACATATCCCTCTCCCACTCCCCCAGAACAGGAAGGATATGATATTTTATTTGGTATGAAACCAGCCAAAGAGCTGGTGGCACCTTGCCTCTGCCCCACACGGCATACTTCTGCCTCTAGCTGTAGGCGTCTGCTGTGAACGTAGAGGTGAGGGATCCAAGTTCAGAAAATAAGCTTCTTGGGGAGAGACAAGTGATGCTTTCACCATGATCATTTCAGAGCTGGCCTTGTCGTGCACCCCAGGAAGAGCTGCCCTGGGAGAGGTGAAGGGACCCCACTGAGAGCGAGAGGCTGGGACTGGGATAGCGCCTGGACAAGCGAAGGTGTGGGTGGGCAATGGCGGAGGAGGGACCTCTTCTGGCAGCTTGGCCACCACTGGAAACCTGGACTTTAACTGATCTCTACAAGAAAAAAAGCGTGTAGCATTTCAGCACACAGCCCTTCCTGATGGAGGAAGAAAGGAGGAGTGTCTATTTTGGGAAACTCTTTCCCACCCACATGCATTTCATGTCCAGGCAGTGCCTGCGGTCAGGCCAGCAGGCAGGTACAGACTTCTGGCTAGGAAGGGAACCAGTCATCTTGGTGCAAGTGGTCCATTTCATTGCTGCAAGGTCCAGAGAGCTGCTGTTAATGCGCAAGAGACAGAGATATTTCTTCTCAGAGGGTGACAGGAGAGGAGATACCCTGCAGGCTACAGTCTGCACTTTCATCCAGAAAACATTGGGAGTCATTCAAATAAAACTGATTATATTGGTTTAAAAACCATTAGCATTAATCAGAGTGGTGTCATCTGCTCTCACACATTATTCCCCATTGCTGTTTCTTTCCCCTTGTTTCCTTAATGTCTTTTTTTTTTTTTTTTTGTAGCATTAGCCCTTAAAGCAAGCTGCACTGCACTTAGCAAGCCGCGGTTTCTCTTTTGTTTCAAAAGAGTGTGGTAAAGAGGCACCCATATATACTGGAGGTATCTGAAATGGAGAAAAAAAAAGCTTGGCCAAAGGAGGAAAAACTGTTGCAAAAGCTTCATAATAGCCAAAACTGAGCTTTATTGGAAAGGGGATCCTTGTTTCTCCCCACACTTTGCATCCCAGAGTGGTCTAGGTCAGCGAACGCACCACAGGAAGGGAGCTGTGAGCGCTTGATTAACGGAGAAAATGGCATCATCCAAATGATGACTCTGGCCAAATGACTACAGCACCGCAAGCAAACTGATCACAAAATCAGAGAATATCCAGCTGCACCTAGGTGCACCAGGCCTCCTGCGGGAACTGAACGGCGCTTGCACATGTTCGGCAGGCCCCTGGCAGCCCCATCAATGAACAGGGTTTCGCCATCACCTGGTGCATCTGCCATGAAACCAACGAGGACAGGAAGAAGCTAAGAGGACAAGGTGCTTGTTGAGTTGTGGAGATTCAATATTTTCACACAAAAATATAAGTGGCTCTCCTACAATCAAGCTGAAATGGGAGGAGCCTGGAGGCATTATATTCTGGGGTGAGGAATAGTCCCAAAATCTCCTTCCTCTTTTGTCCGCACCCAGTTTGTTTTCCTGTGGCATGACATTTCACACACACATAGGAGAAACAGTGGTACTTATGGGTATAAAGCATCATGAACGGAACTGGTCAAAAATCCAAAGTGTGTCTGGTGAGTGGGACTTATTTTCCATTTTTTTCTTCCTTTTCCATTTGAAAGGATGGGGTTTTTTACTATTTTAATTAAGCAGCTGGAGTCATGCATCAATGGATATTTGTGTGTATGAGCTTGGAATCTGTATCTTAAATCTATTTTGTATGCATGAATAAATGTTGTATATACCCTAACATCAATGGTAAGAGGCCTATTTAACAACCTTTAAGAAAGATAAGCAATTAAAACCTAGCAGAAGACAAAGTACATGCAATTTTTAGGTCATTTCCTTTAGCAGTATTTTATGTTGGAGGCAAAGAAAGTGCTGTGGAATCCTGCTGAAATGCAAAGCTGTCATGTAAAATGCCACATTATCCATGCATCTCATGTCTCCAAAACCTTGCAATTTTTACAACATGCTGAGTACAATTTAATTAAGAACCGCCATGCAGGGACTGTTGTCAAAAAGTGTGCTTTTCTCTGCATGCAGTAGTTAATATTAAAAAAAAAAGTATAATCTAATAGCAAGTGGAAAATCTGCAGCTAGACTCCTGCAAAGCCTCTGAGATGCCAATTAAAAAAGATTAACTACAACAGAATGTAATTTTGAGTTATTATTTCAGAAAGCACATCCATAAATTATAAAGTGCTGTTCCCATCAGAAGTTGCAGAAGCCGTGTGCCTAATACAAGCACATTAAGACACTGGTGCCTTCACAAGGGACTGTCGAATAGCAAAAAATATTGTTCTGGAAGAAAAAAAAAGATATTAAGCAAAACCATCACAATGATTTAAAAAAAAAAAAAAAGAATTAATTAGGCTGAAGGACAGTGTGTTGACAGTGCTAGCAATGGAAATGCTGTGTTGCCCTATAGCACAGGTACAGGGCTGACCCTGCCTCCCCATCCCCAGTTCTGGCCATTTATCCTCTGCAGGGTATGTTTGAGCCTCTCAAGCTTGCTAACAGCTCAGGTTTGAAAAATCAGCCTCTCACATCTCCAAAAGAGGGCTTACACTTTGAAATTATTCAGCCAAGCTGCTTAGAGACAGAAAGGTAGACAGCCCGACAGAAAGAAGAAAAGACAGAGAAACATTTTCAGGACAAGCAAACTAAATTTTGCAGCACTGTGGTCTCAAGTAAGGCAGCAAAATTGAAGTGGAAGCTTTCCAGTGCTATTGGAGCAGAGAATTCTTGTCCACAAAACTGTAATTACTGATTTTTATCAACTTGCCATTGCAGCAAGTAGTACAATATCTATAGGAGGCTTTTAAGCACTTTCATCTAATCCTAGGACATCCCTGCTACAACTGATTTTAAATGTGTGACAATCTTATATACAGAAATTATATAACCTTTGGCCACTGCAAGACCTTGGCAGGTATAGTTTCAAACCACTGGAGCATTCAGGTAGGAAAATACCGATTTCAAGCCCACTTGCCATAATTTTCAAAGATACTAAAAATAATTTTCCTATAAAGCATGTAGCATTTCTAGCATGCATGCTCACATTCACAAACATCTTCTTCCCTTGGCATCCAGCTTTTACTCAGTAATGCAGGTAGAACAGCCTCACACCACAAAACATGGGTGGCTGAGAGACCCTGAACTCTACTTATTTGTTGTGTGTTAACATTAATACCAATTGTTATAAAACCACAAACAACAACTTGTAAAACTGGTAAATGCTACCTCATCTAAAAGCACTGCAGTGAAAAATCTGTGCTTCCTTCAGCGTCTGTTTATGAAAGGGCGTATTAAGAATGACAAAGTTTTTATGACATTGAATTCAGAGGTGAATTTTGATACCTGATTACACAGAGGAAACTGCAGCATTTCAGCAGTTTGAATGTCTCTCAGGTCCTTGGTGACTGTACATTTAGATGCTGACATATTCAGAATTATCCAACTGACCCAGAATGCTACATTACAAAATGCAGAAGTACATCTATACAGTTAATGTGCTTTGCTTTGTGATGGCAAATTTATGATGCTATATAAATGGTTAATAATGATTTCATAAGCTGCATAAGTAAAACATACAATAACCATACATCTCAGAATACTCAAACTATAGATGACACAATTCAAAACAAAATCTATAAATGGATTGGGATGAGGTTATAGTTTTCAATGTTTGGATTTACGAAAGTGCATCTTTACTTTACATGTTACCTGCTTATACATTGCCCTGGATGTCTCTGAGAAATTTTTATTTAATGCATCGGTGAGGAATCCTAAGATATTAGCCAGAATATCTCACATCTAAAGGTTTAGAGCTACCATTCCTTTAATATTGGATCTCAAATATAGAGCAAATAGCTCCTAAAAAAGTATACAGATCCCTTAACATCTAAAGATAACCAGTATAAATGTAATACTGAATTTCAGACTGAGTAAGAAAAAACTAATTTGTAGTCTTGTTATAAAGATAGAGCAGTTGCAGAAATCCCAGGAGACTGTAGTCCAGATATTCAGCTGTTATGAAGTGATGTATTTATATGTGCAGTATGTTGTCCACTATGGAAATTTTCTAACTTAAAGAATGATAGAGCTCAACTCACTGTGATATGAATAATTCAGTACATAAATCTGAAGGAGCATCTGCTCTGAAGGAAAGGCAAATTAGGCTTGTATTACTCCTTGCTTTTCATATGAGTAAGACTATTAGGTATGTAAATTTGTGAATTTAACATCTTGTTACTGTTTGAATACTCACTTCCGTGCCAGCAGAATAAGGAACCAGATTTTTGTTTGGCTTAAATCCATGCTGATCTGGTTTGATATTGTTCTATCTGGATATAACACAGACAAGTGTATAACCCACACGTTTTGTTTAAAATGGCACGAGGTGGGCCAAATTCTGGCTTTCCCCAAAGGATCTGCCTGGTGCTGAGGCATATGAATGCTGCACGTTGACTTTCCTATTTTCTAACTCGATGACTTGAATTCTTACTCACCCCGCCCAATTATCCTGCCTCCTAGTAATATGCAGTGACATGTTCACAGTATATCTATCTAGCCAAAGATCTGTGTAGAAAATATATGGATTGGCCTTCTTTCTTCTCGCACAGAATATAAGTGGGAACACCTTTGACAGTGGCGCAATGTGCAGGATCCAGTGAGACACAACAACTTGATGCTTAGATGGTAACTGAAAACATGAAGATAAAGGACCCAGATCATCTGTTCAGCTTCGGCGGAGGTAGGCTGCTAACATCATCTGCCGATTCACTTCACAGATTTTTAATAGAGCAGTCTATTACACAGCTGCCTCTTATAAAGCATTTATCTCTCTGCTATTACAGTAATGTCTCAGTGCTTCTGGAGTGTTAAAAACATATTTACCCTTATAAACTGGTAAAGTAAGAGAGTGCTCGCTTTACAGATATAGACGCAGTGTACAAGTCCACTTGACACTCACAGCACTGCAGGAGTTTAGGCAGCTGCAGTTTGGCAAATACCACATCCTTTGGAGCATCCGTGCCTAAACTCCAAGCAGAAGTCACACAGGAGACCTGGAGGCTGAGGGAGCAAGGGAGGACAAAGAACTGACCCTGGTTGTCCCAAGTTTCAGATGCCCATACCTCAATTATTTACCTCTTCTGCTTCTGTTTCTGCTTTATTCCAGCAAGCAAAATTCCTAGGAATACCTGATCTCCTGTGCTAGGTCCAGTGAAGTGCCTGGATAGCCCAGTATCCTCTCTTTAACAAGGCAGGCATGTAAAGAAGGGTCCTGTCACTACTATATATTCCCCATTCTGGCAATCGGTCCTTTAGGATAGTGCGATGACTGTGTTTAATAGCTGCTTGCAGAGCTTTCTTCTGTGACTCTGCCTGGCTCCTTTTTGAACTTCTTCAGACTTTTGGCTTCCCAATATCCTGCAACTGTGACGTCAGGGGTTTAACTGCAAGCTCTGTGAAAAATATGCTTGTGTTTTAAACTGGCAGCACCAGTTTTCTTGTATAAGAAAAAAGGGGACAGCTGTTCTCTCTTCACCTCCGCCGCATTTTGGGCTTTTTTTGTTTGGTGTTTTTTTTTCTTTTTTCATAACTAAAACATTCAGACTGCTCTGATTCTAGCGATTTTGGACAAATATGAAAAAATTCATCTGGTAGTGGCATTTTGGGTAGAACTATTTCTAAAGATATGATAAAAAAAAGCAAAGTTAATAAAAATAATAGGATCTACAGAAAACCTGCAATTTTTATGGTATACTTTGACCATATAGAAAACAAACTCTAAAACTAGAATTCTTCTGCAGTTTCTTCTAACACAGCAGGTCTTTGTTCTTCATTAAATGAGCCTTACGACACCTCCATAAGTTAAACAACATTCATATTTTGCAGACTTGCCAAGAAGTCCTAAAGCAAAACCCCATTAAAGAAAACATTTCTATTGGGAAAGCTCTTGCACACATGGTTATTTAAGGAAGCGAAAATGGTTACTCGTGTGCAGTTAAGCATATGCTTGCTTCTGTCCTGAACTGGGACCTTCCCAGTGACACAACTGCCACTAAGACTCAGTATTACAGTAAACAGAAGCCCATTACCTCTTGCCAAGTTACTAGAGTTGGAATTTCAAATGAACCTACTGGAATTTGACATACAGGTCTTACGGAATTTCAACGTACCATTCCTTTAGCAACCTTTCAAAACCCAACCTGAAGCAATCGGTTGACCTTATGCTTTCACAAAATGGACTAAATCTTGCTAGCATGGTCTTCCTGCATCAAATGTCCTTTGGATAAAGCTTGATACAAGTCAGATGCTGTACACAGTAACTTTTGGTAACTTTAGCAAATACAGACTTTAAATGGCAGCCACTCTAGAAACCAACACATGTCAGTGATCTTGCTAGTCAATAACAAGGAAGATAATTGTTCCAGTGCATGGCATGTGCATCACTCATTGTAGCAGCTTCCAAATTACACAAATGCTTCAGGGGAGAGAGTTGGCAACTATCTTACATTTCCTCATCCATGAGTCTCACATTACATCCATCACACTAATAAAGCAGTCCACAAGCTGGGAAAAATAATCCTACAGAACAGCACCAAATATACACTATTGATCTGTATAGCTGAGATCTGGCAAGATCCCAGCATTCTTGTTCTCCTTACAGATTCAAGAAAGCAGCCACAGGTTCAAAACAGTTTCCAAAAGGAAGACACAGAGGCCATAAAGTCTGAGACTCCTTCAAAAGTAATTGAAGAAAAGCTTTCACCCCATTAGATTTATAGCTTGGAAAGCCATTACAAAATTCCTTTCTCTCCAAGAAATTAGAAATCATCTTTTTAACTTTTAGATTGATCCATAGGGAGAATCCACATTGTCTAAATGCTCTGCCTGAGTTCGAATGCTATGTTTAAAACATGATGCGAGCCAGTGGATGTACAGCTGTCACAAGCACCCATTAAAAAAGGCCCTGTGAAGTTTTGCATAGATGAGCTAGATGGGAAAGAAATTCTCAGACTTCTCCAAGCCGCTACAGCATTCCTTGCTAGCAAATGCTCTCATGTAGCCCAACATGGAGTCAGGATGCTAGACTCAAAACATTTTAAATGAAGGCATGGTATTTGCAACACAGGGCCCTATTTGGCATCCTAGCTTCCATTTGTGCATTTTCTCAGACTCTAAAGGAAAGGGCACCCTGTTACGCTGTGTTGTGATCCTCAGTCCCAATCTGCCTCCCTCTCTGTCTTGTCTCTGGACCACATGAGCAGCCCAGATGTGAAGCTGAAGGGAACTACATGCCTATTAAGAGGCGTGCAGAAGCCAGGCTGCACTTTGGACATATGGAACCTATTAGCTTTTAAATCTCCCCCGAGACTGTATGTATTTATGATACCACAAAGAAAACCTGCGTGCTTGGACATATTGAGTGAAATTAAGACTATCAGATATGTTTACACAGTGGTGGAAGACAAGCAGTTGAGAAAAAGGTTTAGTTAAAAGTTTATTGCTCTGACAACTATCACCAACATTTTGGTAGAAAAACATAGTTTTTTATCATTATGATTAATACTTTTGCTTGGCATTTTAACCAAAGGGTTTAAGCAGGAGGGCATTTATTTTGTATGGCATTTAAACAAGATTCTGAGCAAAGCTGGAGGATGGATGGCCAGAAGGTAAAATAACGTGGCCTGGTATAACCCTTTAATAACTCAAACCTGAGTTCGTAGTCTGAGGCACAGTGGGTCACTAACCTCCAATAAATATCTTGTGATACTACAATGTGTCTTACTGTTACAGAGCAAAACCAAGAGGGATCTAATTTACTAATTCACCTTCCTTTTGATGTGTATGAAAGGACCAGAGTAGAAACTGGTGCCAGGTTAAGACCTGCACCCATACATGTTGACATTTCAGTTTTGTTTTCTCATTTAATAAAATAATAGCTGCATTCAGTATATAATTGTGACACTTTAGAGTTCCCTTTGCACCAGTCTTGTGTTTCTCTCCCACGCTGTGTATCATCTTGAAAATCCTAGGGTACAGATAACCCCTCAGAAGAGCTCCCTTTGAAGCCCCAGCTTAGATCTACATGTTGCTTCTACGCTTCTCAAAAATGCTCTTCTCTGCAGCAGCCTCTTGGTGGCAATAGCATAAGCTAACATGTCTGAAAGTGTACCAAAGGCTACATTTTTTGATGATTTGTGGCAGGTAGAACTACACCCTGCCAGGCCTTGAAGAGGAGACAGTGTTAAATGTCCAGCTCCTTGTGCTTTACCCCAATGACCTATTCTTTTACCTTTGTCAAACTTCCTTCTTCCAAATACATGAGCTCTGATGTTTGCAAGAAATGAGATCTTTGGGGGATAAAAAATGGATTAGTGGATCCTCATGAATTCTGAAGCCTTGTTAATTGTGCAGTTGCTTGACACCCCTTGGATGGGTCCAAAGAAACTCAGGTTTTCTGTTTTGTTTCCAGGCTCTCTTTCCTTCTAGTCCCACCTTCACTTCACTGGCACCAGCACCTGCCTTTAACCATACATGCACTATTCCAAAGGAGTTCCTTTGAGTGTGGTTGAGGGAATCACAAGTCCTCACCCACACATCCTGGGCAGTTGCGTCAGACAAGGACCAGTGTCCAAGTCAGAATAAGCAATCATTTTGCTTACTGAAGTGCAAGACCTCAGCTCGTGTAGGAGAGTAACACCAGCATTAAATGTTAACACACAACTGTACTGACAAAGTGTGTATTCAGGCACCGGGGTACAGTCATTAATATTTTGGGACTGGATTGTTAGTTTCAGTGACCTCTGGCTGAGAGATTGAAGAGCCATCTAGGACGCTGCAGCAACTACTGAAGCTCATGTATGTTATGAAGCAGCAACTACCTTCTCCCCTGTAATGATGGATGTAATTATACCTAAAACTATACTCCAATAACACGCCCTGTCAGTCTAAAAGAACCTGAGACTCTCCCTGCCTTTGCTAGAATATTCCAGTTCCCAGACCTGATCATTTTCCCCTGCCACCCCACCCAGCAATTGCCAGCACAAGCTGAGCGTGGTGTGTGGGACAGGGCTGAGATTTGTTAGAGCAGGGCTGAGAAGGACCTTTTATTTGAGAAATGGTCTTTGCTTGGGAAATAATTTTACAGCACAGTAAGAGTTTAAATCTGTTGCCAGTGAACTCATCTCCTACACCATTTAGTTTGTGGACACCATTTAGTTTGTGGTTGTACGGCCACATTCATGATTTTTTTCCTGCACCTTTGAAGAAAAGTGCATTTGTGGAAGGTAGCAACTTACGGACTTAATCTCCTCACAGGGTTTACCAGCCTATTTCAGGTGTGACATCTACACTTAGTTGAAACAGTGAATTGCTATTGATCAGGAAGTGTTATCAGCTTTCCCAAAGTGAAATGAACACTCTGGCAGTATGTTTTAAGTCTGTATTCCAGGGCATTACATACAGACATATAAATTGACTGCAAACTGTAAAAATAAGCTTAACAGAAAATAGAAGCTGTATTTTTTTTATTTCTTTTCTAGCAAGACACTAAGTTCATCAGCTGGTTAGAATTTAACAGCTGAGACATTTTTATTGGCATGTCTCTAGCAACTTGGAATTTATGTTCATGTTACTTGATTAAACTGCATGCAGGGAATACTTTGTGCTTAGTGAAGATAAACAATATATAAAACTTACCGTCTTTTTTCTTGTTTTGCTAGTGTCATTCAGGTTTTAAAAGCAGAAAACCTGAAAAACAATTTACTTTTGATTGCACTGACTTCTGCTTGTGTGTGAGGACACCAAGGTAAAGCTGACTACTTTCAATTTGGAATACTGACAAATTGGCACAATTTCTAACTAGCATATTGCACATGGCAATGCAGACATCCATAAAACCTTCCATAGTTTTATAATCAACAGTGAAATTATTTAAAGTTTTTGACAATTAAATTATTTGAAATTACTTTAATAGTCTTTTTCCCAACAACTCGCCTATTTATAGAAACATGGATTGTCATAGTCTTTAGGTGAATAAAGAACAATATTTTCCCCAAGACCAGGCTTGAATCTTCCTTTTGGGGGCAATGGGAGTGTTTCATTGTGTACTATTCTACAGCAGGGAGTGGGCAGCAAAAGAAACCCCAGGTTTCACCCCAGTAAGAAAATCAGCTGTAATACTCTAAATAACAATTTCCCTTCAAGCAGTAGAGGTTTGGTGGGCGTCTTCCTCTCAGTGCATTGTGTCCTTACTGACTTCAGTTCATCTCTGCTAGGCACTAAAGATGGGATTTCGGCTCCCCATCTTTCAATCAGCTTTCAGATGTCTGAATTTGCTTTGCATCATAGCCAGATATGATCTGCAATGTGCCGGAAACTTCTGGTTATTCACACCACCTCTTAATAGCAAAGTCAAGGGCATCAAACCCTTTCAGGATGAACTTTAGACACAGAAGAAACCCAGTGCTACAGTACAAGGACCAGTCAGGATTCTTCATTACTCTGAGTTTGCATCATCCTTTATGGCCACTGATTATTTTTGGCCAGGCAGGACTGTAAGGGTCACGACTATATGTCATCATCCAAGGGATCCTACTTAATAATTCCTATTCCAAGCTCAGGCTGAGCAAGACCGTATCTTTAAAAAAAGCACCCAATCTTGATTTAAAGATGGCAAATGGTATAAAAACCTGTTCCCTTCCCTTTGCAAGTTATTCCAGTTCACAGTGACCCATATCATTTTAAAATGTATGTTGTGAGCAGAATTTTTCTCTCTCAGTTCTAGGCACCTATGCCTGAGCTAGACTCTTTTTATAGACAGTGGAAAAAAATAGGCATTGCCAAAGTGCAGTTCAGCTGGCCTATTTTAGATCAGCTGAAGAGTGACCTAGACAAGTCACTTCTTTTTCTCCCATTGGCTAAAAGGAGGTCTAGTTCAGGTGTATGTACTAGAGGAGTACTTACCAGAGGTATATTATCTCTGTACCGAACTCCAAGATATATAGCCTCAAATATATTTCTGCACTGTAGAAATCTACATCTGGAAAGGTGAATTCCCCCCTTATCTTTACCTGAACCCTAATTTTTCCATGATTTCCATGATGATAAAGAAAAATATTTTTCTTTCACACCACAACCAGCTTATGTCCTCATGCTCCTTCCAATGAGCTAAATCAAAGGCATTTCTAAATCTCCCAGTATAATGCAGATTTTCAAGCCCTGAAGTCACTCTGTCATTGTTTTACGAAGCCCTCTACAGTTTTTCAGCATTTTGGGGGATGATGGACAGCTGTATGTGATGGCACTTGGCAAGCCTGATCCCAGCCATGTTGTGTATTTGGGTACAGAGGCACCAGCAGTGGCCCTGGAGGGACATAGAGGCACCTTACTGTGGCGGTGCGCCTAACCTAATTAGTCAGGGGACTCAGCCACTTAGTTCAGGAAAATTGTCATCCTGGTGTGGCCGTATTCATTCACAAGTGACTTTGATATCTCTGCATTGCCTTGCATTGCACAGCCTAGACATGAGGGCAGCTGGATTTAGAAAAATATCATTCTGATTTGGATGTCTATCACCAAGAAGCAGGGCAGCAATGAATTTAGCTTAATATACTAAATTATGAAAAAAAGGAAAATTACAATAGGAAACAAAATACCAGACATATAATAAACCTTATAATGGATATATTTCAGTTTGGAGTATTTCTTAAATATCCAGCAAGGGAAAACAGCTTACTAGCTATAGTCCAAATGTAACCTGTAGTCATATTACCTGGAATACATTTGATGTAGCTAAACTTCCAAATAACGAACTCAGGAAACCTATCAATATCAATAAAATTGTTTGCAACTACATGATCTGTGTTTATGCAGCAGCTGGTATTTCAGCCCTGTACAATAATTACTTATTTGCCTTAAGCAAAACAGATCACATACACAATTAAGGTTCACAAGAATGCTAAGGTAAATGCGCCTGGCTTCGATGTGTCTGTTTTATACATGTATTGCTCCTAGCATCAGAGGGAGCAAATTCACACCCTGGTAAACCTGATGACTAAGGAATTTGCAGCCCTCCAAACAGTGCACATGCCACTAGCAGATGAAATTACATGGAGGGTTGCAGCTGCTGCTTAATTAGCAGGATGATAAATCTCAGGGGAATGTTTGCCCTCTGTATGACAAAACAGCAGAGGTGGTGTGGTGGCTGGGGGAAGTTGGTCCATTCTGTTAATACCAAAATCACTGCTGTCTCTTCAAACTCCCCCTAACGCTTCAATCCCGACACCTGACCTGGAGCCTCACAAACTGCGCTGGAGAGCTGAGGCAAAAAAGTGAAAAGCTGCAGTACATTTAAAGTAGCTCATTTTGATCTGAGTCTAAAGGACTAGCAGAATTGGACTAAAAAGATTCTTTTTTTCCCCCCTAAGCTCAACACACCTTTCCTTTACATACTTACTTTATTGTGCAACTAAGAGAGAGAAATGAGTGCTCCAGACCTCCTACCCAGATTAGCTCAAACTCAGTGAGTGCAACTCACTCAGACTCAGTGATCTCATCCTGCAGAGGCCTGGCAGCTGTAGAAAAGGTGGGACAGGAAAGCACTCAAAAATGTTTTGCTGCCATATTTATACCTGAGTCTCTATCAGTATTTCTTCTTCCAACTCATACATTTTGCTATGCACTAACAATATGGAATTTTCTTTAGAAGCCCTATTACCTACACAATCTTATCCCTCCTTTTTAACTTTTCCAGATCAGTCATTCAGTCATTGGACAAGATTTGCTTTCCACCTCCACGGAATGAATGGCATTTCCTTGTGAAGAAACTTTGCCTCATCGTAATGAGGATACCCTTGTCAGCACAATTCGTTCTTAATGACAGTCTGAAACGAGAAGGTACAGAGAGCTTTGTGGCAGGCTGAAAGGCTAATAATTAGTGGCCCCTGCATTCAGCGGTTTCTCAGGAAACGTTGTGCTGTAACAGCTTAAATGCCTGCATGGGAAGAAATCAGTCTAGTCTCACTGTCTAGCTGAGTTTCAGTGGGAAAAACAATTTAGGGCAAGGCTTAAATGATTTCAGAGAGGACCTTAACAAGTATCTTAATTGTTTCGTGCTTGATATCTGGAATGCTTTAAGAAAACAACTCAGGTAAGTAGAATTTTCCTGTTTTGAGAAGTCATCAAGACCATAAAATGGACTCTGAACTATTGAATCTTTTCCTATTATCTCTAATTGAAGGGTTTCTCTTCTTGTTTTATGACCTCCAGCTTCTTCAAGGTCAAAGATAGGCAAACTGCTTGTCAAAATGGGATTAGTGCAAGTGTGGCTGCAACTGGAGCTAGCACCCATCCTATCACTTTTCTCAAAGGTACAACACAATACAGGCTTATTCTTTTTTTCCAGCCATCAGTAATAAAGAAATACGTTACACTGGCAGAAGCAGTCACTCACTTTTATATCTGTAGAACAAGGAGATAATATATAGCATCATACACATATCCTTCTGCTGAAGACAATCCTGGCTTGCTCCCATACAAATCAATGCGAACGTTGTGCTGATTGGGTAGCCTTTTTCAGAGATTAACTAATCTAGAGATGGAGGGAGAGCTGAATGAGCAGCTTACAAGTCATAATATATCTGACAAACAGCAACTCTTTTTCCATTCCTGGCTCCCTGCATCCTGGTTGGGGTAAGGGGCAACTTGTATCACAAATATGAACTGGAAATACAGTCCCTCAGTTGCTCTGCTTTCTCAATAGAGCAGGAAGGAAGGAGCAATACTACATGAGCAAAACAAGAGTCTGTTGCCATGACGGCTTGGCTTTCCTATCTACTTAATAGGTACATGGAGCCAAAGCTCCGCATCATTAATGTCATTAACGTCATCAGCTGACGACATCCATCAGCCTGACCCCATATTTTGGCAACCCACAACCCACTTTTTCTCTATAAGAGAAGTATCTACTTTCATTCTTGTCTTTGCTTTGGTGTGTAAGCCAAACCACATCCTTTAGCCCTTTCTTACTTTTTGATAAGGTGCTGAGATGTTTCATTTCACAGCTATGCAACATCCAAACCAGAATTGAAACCAGCATGGCAAGCTGGCCACATTAGAAGCTCTCTAATAATGTAAGAAAACACCTAATGGAATAACAGCCTTACTTGTCCTCAGTGGTGCCAATGGAAATTTTGACCACAAGAGAGCAGAACTAGGTAACTTAACCACTTATGGATCACAAGTGATTTTTAAAACTCTGAGTTGTCATTAAAACTGGTGGTGCTCCCTTGACTCTAGGGCATGAGCTAAGGCAACTGGGGGAGGCCATGGAGCTGCTAATAGCTGCCACTTACTGAAAATGAGTGAGTGACAAATCCATGAGGCAAGCTGAGGTAACGCCAGACAGCTGCAAGGGATCACTTCATGAATAATGTAATTTCATCCCTCTGCACACAGAGTTAAAATGCTTCTAATTGTTACTGCACAGATGGGACCAAGATCCTCTGTGGTTCGTTTGCTGCTCCCTGGAGAGGCAGAACTCCATTAGAGAGTATTGTAAGCCTAATAAAAAAAAAGAATTGATGGCTATTAAAAGAAAATATGTTTTTTCCTTTCCCTATATTGTAATCTCCCGACTGACAGGTTAGGTAGCAAAAAATTTAGGGTAATGAAGAAACATTTACCAGAAATGTGCTGCAGTATTTCTAAGGACACCAGCAGGTGCTGCTGAATAATTAATTTTTAATGTATTCATTCTATTTTACTGCTAACATTGACAGCCATTAGCAACATAAATACCAGTAGATTCTCCTTTGTGGACCAATCTCTTGTCAATGTTCATTTTTAAAAGGGTAGGACAAAATATTCTCCATAGAAAGAAAAAATGCATATATTTTGTGTTCAAATGTAGATACACACACACACAACCATGTGTATACAGTGTTTTTTTCAGGGAAAGATCTTGCACTGTCAGAGAAAATCAGACTAGATAGCTTGATACCTCTTCGCTCTCTCTGACCCCTGATTTTAGTTTGCATTTAAAAGGCACATCTTCCTATTTACCATCTCCTGAGATAAAGGTTTGTAACATGTATTGCACAGCACAGATTAACATGCTAAGCAGGTTTTTTGAAACAAAATTATTAAAGCTCTTTGGAGAAAATAACTGTGAGATAGCTCTGTCAATACATCAATCCCTATCAGTACATATACAATAACACAGAGTAGTTAAACTAGAAAATCAGCTGGTGAATATTAGGTTATTTACTGAAGTCAAGAAAGCAATCTTGATTCGTTCTACTGATGCGTCATGGATATTCTTCCTTCCAGTTAACTGAATTCCAGTACAAAGAGGGTAAATATGATGCCACAGTAGCACGCAGTGATTTATCTCTAAATAGTAGCTCTACTTGAAACAAAGGTCATCCTCCTTGATTACTGCCCTTATTAGCATGCTAGGGGGTGCAAGAATTTATCCCAAAGCGTCGGAGGTTGTTTCAGCACAAGACGAACAGGAGAAGTGCAAATACTGTTACCCATGTGACATAAGGGGTGTTCGTTGTTTGACTCTGATGGGTACAGACATGTATTTTGAGGTTCACTCAAGACTCTGAGGTCTATTTCAGCCCATTTTGTTGCATCTGGTTTCATATAGAAAGTGGAGAAAGCCAGCAGAGTCATTTGTGCAACCATCATTCGCTCAGCTAACGTAGACTGTGTTTGACAGAGGTCCTAAACCTGAAACCTCTGGGTTTCAAAAGGAAAAGTTTTGGGCATCTCTACAAGCAGATGAAAAGGTAATGCTTTTCTGCATGTCACAGTCTTTCCACTTGCCTGCTGGGTGCCACTTCAAAAACAGCATTTTGCTGTTGTCCAAGAACATGCTTGGTGCAGAGCAGGTGCGTAATGTGTCACTGGGCTATCTGAAGCCTGACAAGAGATCATAACATTTTCTCCAGAGCCGCCACACTCTCCTGGATTCAAATCTGTCTAAGCTTCTGTAAATGTGCATTTAAGCATTTCATAAGTGTATATGTACTCAATGGACCACAAGATCACAAGCCAAACAGGTCTAGCCTTTGACTATGAATGTTGAGATTGACTAAATGTAGACCTTTTTTTACATGGATCTTTGCTTAGGAAAAGAAGTAACTATTATTAATGACAGCTAAAGCACAGAAAGAGTCCTTTCTAACAAACTTATTTGCAATTTTCTGAATTCTTCAATTCAAAATGGAAACTAGGATTCTCATGATAGTAGCAGCGATGTGAATTTGGAGCAGTACAGCTCAGCTCCTTGCCAGGATAGCAACACCAGGACCTGACTTTGCCTTGCTGCCCCTGCCCTGACAGGAAATACATAAAATGACCTAAAGCACAGAGAAGAATAAAGGCTTTAGGACAGTCCAATAAATTTGACCTTTATGTTATCCAAGCCTCCAGTCCTTCTCAAAGCCCCTGTTTTTTACATCCACCAAAGGTGCTAGTTTGACCTGTTATGGAAGAATACTGTCCCAGAGCCAAATTCCAGATGTGAGCACTATCTGTGGTTGAGATCTCTCTTTCTCCTTGTCTCCTTGGCAAGATCCATGGGTGTGACAGCTGTCTGCCAGGATCCAGTTAGCAACTATATAATTAATTATTTCTTATGGCTCTTAAGCATTTTGAAAGAACTCGCCAGGGTTTTTTTGCTGGTGATTTAGTGGTATCTCCTAGTATTACTTTCTGCTTTCGTCTAAGAGAAAGCACAACATGAAATGACTGGCTTCAATTGAGAAAAATCCTGTGAGTTGAAACAAAACATATTTACACAAACCCCTTGGGAAGCCACCAGCTTTCATGAATTCTTGGTATCAGTAAACTCTGCAGAAAAAAAAAAAAAAAAAGCAGCATGTAACGCATTCTCTTAAATATATTGGGAGAAGGCATTTCTTCTTTTATTACAAAGGCTGAGCATCTCCTAAATTACACGTACCAACGCCTTACAATAAACGCACCAGGATGTTTCAAACAAGCCTGCAGAAGACTACAAGACAAAGCACTGCAAGCCCTTGCACCACAAATGAACTACCAGACAAGAATAACTTGAAAAAGCTACCAGGGAACATTAGAAAAAAGAAAGGAAACTATGTTCAGACCCAGAGGAAAAGGTCAACTTTACAACATTCAGAGGAAAACTCTCCCACTAAAGAGCTACAGATTAATGTTTATTAATCAAGCTTTAAAGGACATTTGTGCAGTCTTCTGGTAACAATGCATCAAAGGAATGCAAAGTTCTTCCAAAGCAAAGTGCTACCACGTCTAAAAGTGTTTAAAATGCTTTGTGATGCTCATGGCCCATCTCCCCCTCCAGCCTAAGAGAATGAAGAAATCATAAAAGTGATACGCAGAGACCTTCTCCCTAGTCTTTTAAGATGATTTTGAAAGCAGGAGTCATATTAGTGATGGTCTGCATGCCAAAAACAACTCCCATGGCAGATTTCCAGAAGCTATAGCAGCTGTATCTCCCATGGAGGAAGAAAAAAAGAAAATACAAAGTCTGCAAGGAGGCTCAGTTTTGGTTTTGTATAGGTGAACATATATACAGGAACAGGGATTCTTGCACAGGGAATGAGCAGGCCTGTCAAACTGAGGCATTCAACAAGCATGTGCTACTGTTTACACCCCAGATGCCTCTTGCCAAAAATTTGTCCCAGAAGGAGCAGGCAGGCTTTGTGGAAAGGTGAAACAGCACAGAGAAGGGCAGAGGGAGTGAGACGATTGAGCTGAAAATGAAGCTCTGGAAACAGGGCTCATGGGGCTGATAAAATTCTGCAGTTTTAGGATACAGGCTGCATATAAAAATGTGAATCCACTGCCATCTGTGCTACACCACATGGACAATAAGCAACTTGATAAAGACAAGTCAGCCAGAGAACAAATCACTGTGCGGGTTGACACAGCTAGGAGTCAAATCAAGGCCCAAGCCCCCAAACAGGGCAGCCACCTTCTCAGATGTGTTCCTTCCTCAAACAAAACAGTGGTGGGAACATCTTAAATGTATCGGGGAGACTTTTGGTCTCCTGTGGCTGTGTGTTCAGTGCTTTAAAACAGAGTGGTTTCAGAACAGTAAGACCATGTGAGAGAGAGGGAAGAACAACTCATCAGATTAAAAAATTCCCTTTTTGATTCTTTCCTTACTGATAAGTCAGGGACTATTTGTGTTGCTCCACGATCCTGGGGAAAATGTTGTGTGATGTTTGTCAGAATTGTTTCAACTGCAGCTACAGCCAAACTCAACAAACACTTTTAACCAAGAAGGACTTTCATTTGAAGGAATGGGCATGAGTGGAAGAGAAAAAGGAATGAGAAATTCGATGTTTCCATTTTCAGAATTCTTGGCAAAGGATTTTGTTTCACAATTTGCCTAAGTTTAGTCTTTGAAAGATCTCAGTAATGATAATTAAACAAACTACCAAATAGAACAAATGAGATAGATATAGAACAAAAATATTTTGGTGAACTAAAGCCAGTATTTTTTTAAAAAAATATTGGTTTTCTTTTATCAGGAAAATAATATAATCTGAACTGAAGGAAGAGTCTGAGGGAGTGGGTTTTATTTAGGCTCCATAGACAAAGCAAAAACTCAGTTCTTCAGGCTTTCTTACTCTCAGTGTGTTTATATTTTTAGGATACAAAATTCTGGTGTTCTGCCCTTCTTCTATGCAGCACATATTAACAGGGCCCTGAGATCTGCTCTCTTGTAAACAGAACCGAGTTTTAACATCAGACATAATCCTAAAATTCATAGGCAGAGCATTCTTCCCGTCTTATAATCTCAAATGGAAACCCATAACTGGAGTAGAAGGGTAAGAAAAATTAAAACAGCTGTGAAACACTGGTAGGGAAAGAGCCAGTAGAGTTAGAAAGGTCCTGTAGCCATGTTATTTGAAAAACTCTTCCAAGATGCTGCCTCCAGTTTATGTTTATCTTCCAAGACAGGCTTTAACAATATTTACTTACGTAACTCCTCCCTTAGGGCTCCAGCTGCACTGCTGATTCATGTGAGTCCAAGGTTCACCGAGCATTAGATTAACCCAGATATTAAGAAGGAAAGATAAATTGAGCCTAATGATAAGCTGGGGATGACACATGTTGAAAACCACTGCTGCTGCTGCCTGCCTCCTTGCAGCCTCCTCTGGGGAGGCATGCCACTCAACCAAGGGTATCTGTAGTGGGTTGACCCTGACTGGATGCCAAGCGCCCACCAAAGCTGCTCTGTCACTCCCCTTCTCAACTGGAGAGTGGAGAGGAAAATATAACAAAAAAGCTCGTGGGTCAAGATAAGGACAGGCAGATGACTCAGCAATTACCATCACGGGCAAAACAGACTTGACTCGGGGAAAATCAGTTTAATTTATTACCAATCAAAACTGAGTAGGGTAATGAGAAATAAAATCAAATCTTAAAAAAACTTCCTTCTACCCCTCCCTTCTTCCTGGGCTCAACTTCACTCCCAATTTTCCATACCTCCTCCCCCTGAGCGGTGCAGGGGGATGGGGAATGGGGGTTGCAGTCAGTTCATCACACATTGTCTCTGCCGCTCCTTCCTCCTCAGCGGGAGGACTCCGCACTCTTCCCCTGCTCCAGGAAACAGCTCCCACAGGAAACAGCTCTCCACAAACTCCTCCAACATGAGTCCTTCCCACGGGCTACAGTTCTTCACGAACTGCTCCAGCGTGGGTGCCTTCCACGAGGTGCAGTCCTTCAGGAGTAGACTGCTCCAGTATGGGTCCCCCACAGGATCACAAGTCCTGCCAGCAAACCTGCTCTAGCATGGACTCCTCTCTCTCCACGCGTCCACAGGTCCTGCCAGGAGCCTGCTCCAGCACAGGCTTCCCATAGGGTCACAGCCTTCTTTGGGCACATCTACCTGCTCTGGTGTAGGGCCCGCCACGGGCTGCAGGTGGCTATCTGCTCCACCGTCAACCTCCATGGGCTGCAGGGGGACAGCCTGCCTCACCATGGTCTTCACCACAGGCTGCAGGGGGATCTCTGCTCTGGCGCCTGGAGCACCTCCTCCCCCTCCTTCTTCACTGACCTTGGTGTCTGCAGAGTCGTTCCTCTCACATATTCTCACTCCTCACTCCCGCTGCAGTTTGTGTCCCTGGTTGGTTTTTTTCCCCTTCTTAATTATGTTATCCCAGAGGTGATGCCCCCGTTGCTGATGGGCTCGGCCTTGGCCAGCAGTGGGTCCGTCTTGGAGCCAGCTGGCATTGGCTCTGGCGGACATAGGGGAAGCTTCCAGCAGCTTCTCACTGAAGCCCCCCCTGTAGCCCCCCCTGCTACCAAAACATTGCCACACAAACCCAATACGTTATCATATATGAGACATGAAGATGGGACAGCATAACAAATTCACCTTTCATCAGAGCAGGACTGTCAGTCCAGGGTAAGCTCTGCCAAGGAAACCTGCTGCCACCAGCCTCAAATTCCTCTGCCTCATATTCCAGGCCATTAGCAAGGGGTTTTCTGTGTGCAGCATTGATGACTTTATTCAACTTGTGCTGGATATGACAAATGCTTCCTAAAGACAAGAAAGAGCAAGTGTGGAAACAAAAAGGCTTGTAGAGAACTGCGCAATGCTGGGCAGGGTATTACACAGTCGACACTGAAACAAAGAGGCATTGCAGGTTTATGAAATCCCTCAATCTTGATCTCATTTAAAGAGAGCCGTAGCAAAAGCCCAATGAAGGAATCAGGAGGTTTTCTATTATCTTTAGAGTGCCGTATCAGTCTCTCCAGAGGATTTAGATGAACATGGGTGAACGAGGCAGTTAAAAACCTCACCTATATAGCAGTAAAGCCAGTGCAAGCAAAAGCTATCACCCTGATCTAATGTGCACAGCAAGGTAATGTGAGAAGGAGGAACTGGCTTGTAAGTCTTAGATCAGCAGCTGAAAGAGAGTGAACACTAACTTCAGCTTTAATTTGTTCCTTTAATCATGTTACCAGGTTAGGGATTGCCCATTAATACAAGTGACAACAACAACAAAAAACTTTACAGACTTTGAAGAAAATGGAGTTCTTTAATCTTAAGAAGTTATTTCCCAAAGCTGTCTCTAGCTTAGGGAGGCAAACTCTCCTGGCTTACCCCATCATAACAAGATCCTCTCTGGGGGCAATTCAAAGCAATTAAAGCCCAGCTCTGATCTGCTGTTGACTATAACAGGAATTTAGGAAGTGAGCTTTTGAAAAAATCCTCCTCAGATCTCATCTGGCTGGAGTATGGAATTGAATATACTGTTAAGTGGAAGGGATGAACAGAAAATTTTGCCTCATAAGGGTCCCAGAGAGGTTCTTTTATTCTTTGGGGCGTTGGGGGGGAAGCCAAAACCAGATTAAAAACTCACAGAATTGGAGGCATTATATACAGTGCTTGCCTACTTATTTCCAGGGATTATCCTCTCCTTCAGAAGCAATAGACATTCAAATCAGCTGTAACCAGATTATTCTTTTTAAAGATTTGTATTACAACTACACCTGGGGGCTCCATCTGTGATTATAATTGATGTAGGCACTGTAAAACTGAAGGACTTTGGAGACACACAAAAAAAGTTTGTCTAAACAGACAAACCAGACAAAGGGAGAAAGAAGAAACAAAGATGAAGAGGGCAAGGTTGCACCACAGGCCAGTGGGAGAGGAAAGCAAAGGTCCCTGGCACCAGCTCATTGCCTTGTCTAGTAGTCTATATTCTGCCTCTCTCGATGAAACCCAGGATGACCTAGTGTTGGCAAGAACGCTCCCAAAAATGCTATATTAAATAAATTACTAATAGTTGTCCTAGAGCATTGTCATTAAGGCTGAAGTGTATTGGAAATCAGATTTGGAAGACAGAGTGGGGGTAACGTAGAAGCCTTCATTTATGTGACTCAGAAAATCAATTTCAAAGGATTGTACTTTCATAGTCCAGGAAACCGGCCAAACTAGTCCAAGTACAAAATAACAACACTGGGAAATAAGAAACAAAAAAGGAGGGAGGAGCAGAAGGAGCCAGAGAAGCCCTCAACCTCAGCTTCTCCCAAGTGTGATAGTACACAAACCTGCATGGCAGCAACAGCTTTGTTTTTCAAAGCCTTTCATTTGCAAACCCTATCAGAGGTTGAAAAATTACTTTGTACCAGCCAGCTAGGAATTGAGGTCTTGAGAAATTACTACTTCACAAAAGCCTCCAACATTCTCCTGTCCCCACCCCAAATGAAAATGAACAGGAACTGGGCTCCTAACTCAGCTTGAAAATTTTACGAAAGACAGTAGATATTAATAGAGCCAGAAGGCTGATGCATCATTTGGGTCAGCAAGTCTCCAGGCAGAGAAAATTAGATGTCAGCAAAGTCATAGTTTTCAATATACACTAGTTTAAATTTAGATATTAGTCTTAAAAACTGGCAAAACTCTTTTTCTGAATAAGCAATATAAGTGTCACTGTATAAATAGCCAAAGCCTTTTGAAAATGCAAGAATGTGAATAGAGTAGATAAGAGTAATTAACTTATGTCAAATCTGTAACAGCATTCAGATGAATATTGGCTTCCACCTTACTTCACTAAAACATTCCCCCAGATAAGTCAGTTAATGGTTGAGTTAGGGAAATAAAAATTACAAGATGAGAGTAAGAGTAATGAAGGCAGCGGACATCTTCTCAGAAGCAAGACACGAGAGGGCACATGAATGAAGGGAACACATTCATCCGCAGGCAGAGCAGACAAAGCAGTCAAATAAGAACACTTGGACAGCCAAGTAATACAAAGCAGGGAAGAGACACAAGGCGAGGAAATTCAGAATACAAAGCCTAGGCAAAATATGCGACACGAAGAAACAGAAAGCGGTTGAGATATTCACGCAAAGGGGCACAGCGATTGTTTGTCATTATGTACAGTAATTTCTTCCCTGAAGAAAAGATTAAGCCAACATAGATATAAAATAAGAATTTAGCAGCTGGCTCAGACTACCTGACAAAGAGGTGGTTATAAACTAAATTAAAAATACCATACTAGTAAATTACATAGCCCACTCAAATACACAGAGGAACAGCAAATGTCAAATAAGAGTCATCATAACAAGCATTTGTCAAGTAGATGTACAATTTGACATCAGCTTATTTAAGAAAATACATAATTTGGGCAAAATAAACAGACAAACAATCTACTATGCTACAACAAGGGAATTCATGGGGACAAGCTGTCATGCCAGCAGTGAGTAGGGATGTAAAACATGCAAATGCCATTATCATATGACTGCCCCCACCTTCATTGTTCAACTCTTAAATGCTTTGTTGTCTGGCTTGCAACTTCCACCCTCTCACACCCTGTTTTATATCAAACTTACTGGGACCTCATGCCCTACTACCTTACCCTGAGACAATACCTACTTGTCAAATCAGACATCAAAGCAGCATGGTGCCCGATTCCCAGGCGAAATGAATATTGTTAAACCAGCTGGCTTTCCGTGGAGAAAGGGATGCTTTCCATGTGTAGGTGAAAAGGTGTACTGCTCCTTCCCACCAATGCTCCTTGCCCAAACTATATTGGCACCATCCAGCTAACTGACAAGCTAAGTTAACAGCAATATCTAGCAATCATCAGTTCTGCTATCCAAGATGGCATATTTAGCATGTGGAAGAGCAGCTTGCAATATCCCCACAGCGGACTCTGGTTTCCAGGCAGACCAGCAAAAACCTAATCCAGCAAACTGCTGCTGGGACTAAAGCTCACAACCACCAGACCTGAAGATAAAGGGACTCCGTGTTTTCCAAACCAGGGCAAGTAGAAGCCTAAGACCTTTATATAAAATCAAGTATTTTCTGAATGGATGGAGAAAAGCAAGATGCTGAGCTTCTCCCTTATGTGTGGATCCACAGTCTGAACATTTGTTATGTGCTAAACAAAACTGGTCAGAAGCTTGCCAACAGAATAAGAACAGAGTAAAATTTCTCATAAAAACGTGAAAGATGGGCAAACATTCAGGTCCTCAGCCACTTTGGTAGCACCAGTGGCATCAGTACTAGGCCATTTTCAGAAGATATCATGATAGGAGTATTTTTTCAAGAGACTAATACCAAGAAGCATCACATCGTGAGGTGTAGTGCTATTAAACCTCTAGACAACAGTCTATTGCTGTTCTAGGGGACAGAGACAACGGGTAGCATGTTTCTATTCCCATTGCCCTCGTATTCTTTCCTCCTGCCTACCAGATCTGACCTGTCTGGAAGGGACTCATCACTGAAGACCCTGCTCCATGGCCAGGTGGGCCTTGGTGCTCCTCCACTAGCACAGCTCCCCTGAGCCCATTGGCCCCACAGAGCAGCCCTGCTCCCCTCCCACTCAGAGGAGGAAGAGGGAGAAGGCGGCTTGCAAGGCTAATCCCTCGTCCTTTGTGCACTCTCTCTTTGCTGAGAGACTATGGAAAAAGTAGTGGCCCAGATCCATGGAAGAGTCAGGGAGGAGACAAGTTGAGGTGGGACTGGTTAGCGAAGAGCAGAGCTGGGCTACCCTGCCCAGGACAGGTCACACTGGGCAAAAAAACAGTGTCTAGAGCATCAAAAGAGTAATTTTGCTCTCCCGTGCATGCAGCATCCTGGTACTAGCTGGTTATCCCTTTCTGCCAATCATTGCTGCAGTGTGGGAGTTTGAAGTTCAAGCCCCTGGTCTGAGTAATCTGAGACACAGATTAAACAATTTCTGAGGAGTCCCTTAGCCTCCAGGCTGTAATATGAGGATATCCTATATTCTTTTTCTTTCATCTTTCTTTTTTCTTTAAAAAAATCTTCATTTCATTACAATGTAAAAATGGCAAATATTGAAATCTCAAGAAAATCCTTTTTTGGCAAAACATGTTGATGACTTATTCAAGTTCATTATCAGAATTCATTGGAATTTCAATGTAGCCAAGCATATTCAATCTCTACCGATGTTTAAATGTATATTTTGTAAATATATATCTTAAACATGTACTTACAAATGGTTTGCGTCCAGTTTTGGCCTATGGAAATAATGACACATGGATTATTCTCAATCTGGGTAGATAATTAAAACCCAAACATGACCTCACAGACTATACAATATCGGTTGTGTTCTGAGAAAGTCATTACAAATAGGAATTTCCCTGCCGAGGTATTTATGCTTAATAATACTGAAAATTGTTCATTTCCAATGGAGCAGCAAGAAACTCTGGGAGAATATGCTACTAACACCTGATATCTAATGCCAAGCTGTCCACCAGCAGCAGACACACGCATAACCACACATGCAGACCTCTGCACTGACTTGGAGCCCAGAGCACATCGGAGAGCCCATCCATTCAGAAATACAGGACTGTGACACAGATGTAGAACATTATCTCAGCCTTGATAAAATGGGGGCCCTCCAACTTTTATTAAAGCTGGTTTTCTTACCATGCCTACCACTGGCAACACATACAAATAGCTGCTATGTGGCTAATAGAATTTCATCAAATAGCTGCTATGTGGCTAATAGAATTTCATGCTAATGAATGCATCACCAGGAAGAGATCTGGCAACTATTGATCTATACTAATGTGATGAACACGACGTTTTGTATCGCTCATGCAGGAAGATCAGCTATTCTGAGCAGCAGCAGCTGCAGAAGGAATCTAGACAAAATAATTATTCAGAAATATTGATTTGTTTCAGAGTAAAGAGCTAATCAGAAAAAAATTGCAAATTGCAGATTACTGAAAATAAATAAATAGCAAACAATGACACAAATTNGAGGAGGGGCGGGGGGGGGGGGGGAAGAAGAGTAGCACACAGCACCCTCCCAAAAGTTATGTATTACTAAAACAGATGTTCTACACCCGATTCAGTAGACCCAGTTTGGAGCTTTATGAAAGCAAATCTGGAAAGACAAGACTAGCAAGTTGTTACACTCTGTTCAGCCAGGACTAAAGAACAGTTTTGGCTTGTGGCTGCCCTCTTTCCCAAGAGCTCCTTTTTGTAGCTATCTCCTTGAAGCCAGACAGCAGCTCTACATCTGGGTGTGGAATTCTGCCTGGGCTTCCCAGGCTCCAGATCTCCTGTGAGTTGCACAGATGGCACCTCAGTGCCATGGTGGGACCCAAAGCTACATGCCAGCTCTCCTCCCCAGCCCCTTGGGGCCTTGCAGGGGAGACGCTGTTGCCACACAGCACAGGGGGCAAGGAGCCGGGCTGAGCCTGTCTTGGGGGAAGCAGAGCTCAGGGCCAACTGCCATGGACCTCAAAATGGGGGTCACCACCTCACTCTTCCCCACCAGAAATCTGACAGAGAACTTCACAACTCTTCTCCCAGTGAGAAGTGTGCTGCAGTTCATCAGAAGAAATCCCCTACGCTTTTCTCTCCCCTCCGAATATTCCCACCCTCAATCCCCAACTGGAGCTCTAGGTACAAAAGATGATCCACAACTGGCTACTGGAAGCTCTGACAGTTTTTACACCTTATGCCTTTATTAAACTTTTTTTCTTGCATAATCACCTAGAGAAGTGCCCTTAGGTTTTTGAACCGTTCTTCCAGACCTACTTTTGCTGGCACAAAAACGTCTATAATTTTTATCCCATTTTTTCCCTCTCAGGCTATAGCAACATGAACCTCTTTAAATCAAGGGGCCCATTCCTTCCTGAAATATCTTGCTGACACATATGTCACTTAAGTCAGAGAAAAATGGAAACAGAAAGTGTCACATATTTAAAGTTTTGGGAGGTAAAAAAACCCCAGCAACCTGTGGAGAGGAACCATGTTAAAATATGTGGGAAGGAAGAGCATTGGGTACTTTTTCAAAACATAATGAGATTCTATTGGAAAATTATGCTGACAGCTACACTAGCTTACAGTGATCCTAATATACAGTAAAGGCACCTGTCCCTATCTACGTCATACTTATTTTCGTTGCAAGCTTCTCTACCGTCTTAGCATTGCTTGAAGTGACCCTCAGTTGCTGCACAGCTTTGAACTTAGAAGGTGAACACTAAGGTGTATTTGGAAAACACAGCTCTACTATACTCAACGGGGATGCATTTTCCACCGGGACCCTTTTTCTTCATGACAAAAAAGCCTGGTCTAGCCACACAAAAGTAAAGATAAATAGATTGCAAAACATTTTATATCACTGTTCCTCTAAAACACACATCTCTACACATTCCCTGCTAAAATGGCCAATACCTTCCTAATAATATCATCAGTCCCACAATTAATATTCATTTCTATTGCTGGGCTTTCCCATTTTCAGGCAGTGCTTACTTATGTCCAGATACCACTGGATGCTTTAGATGCTTTCTTTTTCAGGTGTGAGGTCTGAAGAAAAGTATTGCAGAGTCAGTGATAAAATTTCTTGCTAGTCTGTTAGGAAGACGTATGACCTCTGAAAATACAATGGAGTCCGTATGTTGTCTGCCGCACAGACACTCCCATAATGTACTTTGGAAAGGGCAAGTGGGACTGCAGGTATGACATGATCACTTTTCTTCTGTGTACTGCAATAACCCTGACATACAAAAGACATTTTGCTGATAAACATAGACTAAGCTTATCCCCATACAGACAGCAAAACATGGTTATTCTTGGGAGGTGGACTGGACCTCAAATTCCAATGCCCTTTAGGTCTAGATAAGACTTTTCCTTAAGCAAAACTTACCAAAATCTGTCACGCTTGGGTGGGTGTTATTCAGCTTTTCCCACAACTTCTGAGAGCCAACTGCTACATTTCTGTCTTCTGTCAAAATCAGTGCCACTGGGGAACAGAAAAGCAGTTACTGCAGAGCTGGAATGCTTTCTAAATGCAATTCCCAGGCATGCTTCCTGAAAAGCTATGTAGAAGAAGCCAATTAAGTAAATAAAAATAGTATTAGGTCTAAGTTAAGTTAATCATAGCTTTCTCATTGACTTAAGGGAAGCAAGATCAGACTCCCACTTGCAATTATCATACTGAATACAAGTGGTTTTTCACACCACCTTCATTTTAACTCCTGTTTATTAGACATTGCAAAATGTCAATGAATAGAGTTTCAGCAGTGTTTTCTCTCATCAGGTAACATCATCATTAGTATAAAATGATTCAACGTCAAATGTACCCTGTTCTTTTAGCCTGTGCTTTGAAAGATCTTAGAAAATAGTCACTTGGAACAGCAAGGCAGAATACACACAAGATGAATGTGCGTGTGTGGCCTGGTATTACAGATTTTTCTTTTTTCTTGCTCACAATTCCATCTAAATGAAACCTCCTTTGGGAAGCTGGGTTTCCAGTTTTTGCTAACCCTGTTTTCTGGAATGTCAGAGCAGCATACCACAAATGGTAGCACAGATTAGAGCACTCTCACATGTCCCAGCCAAAATCCAGGAGAACAATGACAATTTAAGGGGAGGAGGACAGACTGGGTGACGGTGCTCTTTGGGGCTGTGGCATACTCTGAATTAGCTGCAGGCTGAACTTACCTGGAATGAACCCTCTGAAAAAGGTCAAAAGGCTTTGAAATGCAAGCCAAACTTCATTGAAATGAAAAATAGAAATTTAAATTTTAAAAAGAGAGAAAAATTCAGAGAAAGCATGGAAGGCAGAGCAGTCCCACTTTGAGGGCACGACCCCATGGCCTTTGGAGAGTCTGTAACATATGGCATACAGAGCACACAAATGAAGCCCATATCACCAGTCAAAGGGGCACTTCAAAACCTGGTAGTAGGTTCTGGTAAAGACATTTCCTGACTTCAGATTTGTAGCTTGGTCTCCACCCCATCTTTTTCTAATCTGAAAGGTTGTTGTTGCAACTTGCATCCGAATTATGGACATATTCATATTTCTCAACCACTTCAGAAGGTCTCTGTTGTTGTTCCTGCCCATCCAGCAGTGATAAGGAAAAAAAAAGTGGGGAAGAAAAAAAAAACCCCATCACATTTTGTTATCCAGTTTCAGGTACACCATTACTTTCCGCAGGCAACTTTGCTTATGTACTTCAAATCACCTTCACAGAACTGTTTCTAGGAGAAACACGCTCTATGTCTGCTAAGATTCTTACTTCTCAGCTGAGCCTTCCAGAGCAGTTTCTTCTTTTCCTTTTCATGTTTTCATGAAACTGATCCTTGCTCACTAGTATCTGCTCCTGAGAAGACCCACACAGCTAGGGAAGCAGCACATTACCAAACAGTCCTGTGAAGGAACTTGGACTTCACAGCACACTGCTTCTTGCTCAGGCAGTCACTCTGCTGGCAGCATTGCTTCCCAGATTCATATGGTATGGCCTCTAGCAAGAGGCAACCTCTTTCCCTATGAACCTTAACTTACTTACCTCTGCATGTCCCAGCTGCAGCTGTATTTCCAAACTAATCACATATTCTAAGTAGAATGGGTAGATGCAATTGTACAAAAAAAGGCTAATACTTATTAAAGTACAATTCTTCTACCTCTATTTAGCTGTTGACAAATAAGTAATACACAGGAGTCTCGTTTTTAGAAGGCCTGAATGGACACAGTAAGCTTTAGTAGAGCCCAAAGTTTATAAAAAAAAACTGTAAATACAGTGTAACTCCACTACTGAGGAAAACAAATAATCATAATGCCTGCTAAATATTAAATAGCACTTGTTATCTATAGAACTCAGAGAGGTCAATATCACAATATTGATATTAGCTGTTACTTTGTCAGAAGCCCATTACCAGATGGCAACAGGAAGGGACTGTGGCTTGCTCAGTGCCCTGTAGCAGGTTATTAGCAGAGCTGTGAATAGAAGCAGATCTGAAGTCTCCTAGTCAAAAACTGTACACATTGGCTGCCCAGCAGCTCATAGAGCTAAGATTCGTAATTCTGGTTTATCCTTTAATAAACAGAAACTTTATCCCAGGATTACCAAGCACTAGGGTTGTAATTAAGAGAGGGTTTCTTTAAAGGACAAATGTGAATTAGGCACCTGTTAGTTTGCAATAGATGTTAAATGCCCGATTGCTCTCTTTGCCTTCGCAAATCTCTTCCGATCCCACAAGCAATGAGATTAATGGTGCTATTTTTCAGCTGGGAAACAGGCTACAAAGCAGAACATGCCCAAAGTCAGCGAGTCCCTGACCTTTACCTGGGGAGGAATCACAGGGCTGGGAACAGCATCCTCTGCTTTACAGTTAGACAACACCTTGCTTCATTACTTTCATGTACTTTTCCAATCCATTAACCAAAAGCGAGTCATTACCAAGAATGGAAAATAAATAACTTGCATGCCTCAGTGTGATGAGCTGAAAATTATATGCAGAGATAATATGCTAAGAGTCCGGGGCTGGGCCAGGTTACAAAGAGGGTACAGCACCACGGAAGCTCTTAACAGGTTAGCATAATGCCACTTTTTAGTACCAGCTGCTGTAAAGATAGTAATCTGACAAGATGACTAATTCTGTTGAAATGAAGATATTATAAAATGGGGCTCTTAAGCAGCATGATTAAGACATCTGATGTGAACCTAATATATGTACATACACAGACAGACATATACATTGTCCAAAATCTTCGGCTTGTGTAAATATCTGAAGATAAAAGCTGAGTGAGGCCAGATGGAAACATGGCTCACAGTGAGGATTTGCAAGACTGCCATATTCTCATCCCACTTACCCCTCCATGAAACAAAGCAAAGCTCTCCTATTTTCAGGCTGCTCTAGTAATGGTCTCTAGTGTCATTCTGACAATCTTGAAAGAGGTAGTAGTGGTTCCTCTTCATCCATTTTGATGAAATGCACTGTACCATCCACCATAGGTCTTCTCCTTCGGTTGCCTCTTAGCTCTGCCCCAGATGTTCACCTCCTGTGTCCTCCTGCCTGCTCCCCAAAGAGCCCTTGTACCAGGTCCCCAAAAACTCCTGCAGCCAGACAGTGGGTCACCACAAGGTCCTCTGCGCACCATGTAGGAGTGCAGAAGTCAGGTTGTTGCCCCCAGGTTTCACCGCTCCAGAGCCCAGCTCAACCTTATTCAAAGGATTAAAGATAGCCTGATTTAAGTCCTTCAGCTCTGGACAAAATCTCTACCCTTTCAACCTCGGAAATCTAAAAGCAGTGAAACAAGAAAACATCAATACTTGTGATCATAACCAATCATATATTAAGCACTTTCTGGTCAGCAGATGGCAAACTGTACCACGGTAGGATCTCATTATCCCAGTGGATAACTACAGGCAGGTTAACACTGTCACATGAGACACAAGAGCTCTGCTTTGCTGCCTGGAGGAGTGCTTATAAACCATGGGAGGAGATATTTCTCCATGGTACTGACTGGCTTTCAGTCAGGAGTACTGCACTTCCAATCTGGGTGCTTTGCTTAAAGAGAGGCAAACTAAGACTTCAAGTAGAGAAGCAAAGTACCTGGAAAAAGTCCAGTAACGTCAAGGATTGATGATTTTCAGCAGAGGAGAGGAAGACTGAGAGGAAACATTAACATTTTACTAATGGATAAAAAGATGCTTTAAAGACAACCAGGATAAAAAATTTTCTCATTAGCACTGAAGATAGAGCAAGCTGTAATGAGCTTAAATTGCAGTTGTGAAAATTTAGGTTAAACATGAGAAAAAATTTTATAACCATTAGAATAAGCAGCTAAGGGAGATTATGAAACCAGGAACCATGAAGGTACTTAAAGCTAAATAAATATGCATATATTAGAGAGAATTTACTACCACTCAGCACAGATTTTACTGCCTTGCAATACACTGGCAAAATAGGATTGAATGTCATTTGTAAATGAATTGAGGCCTTCTTACATAAAAATAAGTATACCTATTCATGGACTCTAGTTGTAACGGTTATTCCCCTGACTGTTTTCACAGAAATAACAGAGGTTTTACTGGCATTGGCTTCACATTGCACCCCCCAGAAAGAGGAGCCTGCTAGGGACATCAATAGTATTTTCAGAATCCAAAACTCTAGTTTGCCTTCGGCTGCCTCCCAAGGTGGGCAGGAATCTGCAGCCCAGTGTCAGCGGTGGCAGCAGAACGGACCAGGAACTGATCAGAAAGAGTTAGTGAGTGCAAATGCACACACAAAAAGGAACACGCACCTTTGAAACAAGGAGTAAGGGGACCTCCTACCAAAACACAAGAGAGCAGGAGGTCCTGCTGCCTTCTACAGTTGTCATCATTTTAAAATTTTGAGTGTTACTGGGGGTAGTTACAGCTAAGCCTGAAGATTGTAAGGGGCTTTTCCTACAGGATCTAGTCTCTTCCAAGGCATCTAGAAATAGGCAAATCCCAAATCTGAGAGGACATACAAGATTTCATGTTGAATTTTGCAAAACAATGAGGTTAACAATACAAGCCCACAGACCTTTGGGTATTTGTTCATCATCAAAATTAATATAACATAAAAAGGAACCACTCGTAGCTGCAAGAATGTCATTGCATCCAGTTCCACTTTTCAGAGCTCTTCCTTCCATTCTTGACCTCTTTATTCCTTTTATAGTTTTGACTTTGCAGACAATGGGTCATTTGGTAAAAAAATAAGAACACTAAACCCAGCCTTGCCAAGGTCCAAAACAATTTGAACACAATGTTGCTGGCATTCAGCTTTTGACAAGGCTAGCGATGTAGGTTCAGGCCTTCAGCATCCCTTCCTGCCACACCACCTGATGGTCTGACCGCTCTACTTCCCCGGGAAACTGATTAATAGCATTAGCACCTTTCACAAGCAAGAATCAGAAACATAAAGATGAAGGATGATATTTTCAAAACCCTAGCTAAAAGCAAGAGCTTTACTCTCACCAAGAGTCAATACAGAAATCGCCTTATCACATGTAGAAAGATTTTAACCTCCCCTAGAGAATTCTGCAGGTGGTGGAAAGTAACAGGGATCCAGGAGGCAATTCTCTGTCCAGCTCTGTAGGTTTTTATGTTAATTTTTGTTAAACCCTTTTACATGCTACAAAATACTTGCCTAACATTTGCATTACTTTTGCCCGGACAAACTTTTCCAGCTGGACAGTTGATAATTGAAACTCGCTGAGGATGATAGAGGGGAAGGTGCATCTCAGTCATGACAACCTCCTGGGGCTTGATCCCTGCTAACAAATGTACCTTAAAATGCAGCATTGTTCCAGGCAGGATCTGGGATTGTTTGGTCAAAGAAGAAACAACTGAAGGGAGCTGTAAGGGCAGTGTTCAAATACACAAAAAAACAACTGAAGCAAACAAGAGGACAATTAGTTCTCCAAAGCCAGAGCTCATCAGGGTTAAGAAGCAATAAGATCACATTACTAGGCAGATTTAGGGTAGTGATTATAAAAAATAACTTCCCAGTTATGAAAATAGGAAACCACCAGAATAGATTTAGCAGAAGTGACTGTAGAGACTGCCTCCCTCAACAGACTTTCTAAAGAAAAATTAACTAAATATTTTTTTATATAGTTCAGGTCAGACTTCATCAGACCTTGGCATAGGAGAAAGGACTAGTCTCCTCAGGTCCATTTCCTAATACTAGCCATGCCTTTTTTTTTTTTTCTTTAAAAAAAAAAAAAAAAAANTGTAAAATTCTCTCTTTTTTTTTTTTTTTTTTTCTTTAAAAAAAAAAAAAAAAAGGCTTTTGGACTGCAACTCTTGCTATCAAGCACAAAGAAGATGATTTATAATCCTTGTGTATCCATCATCCCCTACAAAGAAACCAGCAAACCAACAACCAACCCATGAACGAAACAAGGCACTATATCGGCACACACTCAAATGTGGGATCCCAGCTTGGCCGGCATCATGCTTGGAGGAAATCTACTGCTTACGTTGACCAGTGCTCCTTGAGTCATCTTGTGGATTCAGATGTACCTGTACAAGCTGTTCTTTCTGTGCTGGATTCAAACAAGCACATTACTGGCAAGACAACTAGCAATAATAAGTGAACTTATGCCACTGTCCTTCACAGCCACATTAGTGCATCTCTGATGATTTGTTTCCTACCTTGCATGCCTGCCTTGCTCATCTTCATTAGGGAAGTGCCTGATGGTGGGTCATTAAAATGTATTACTTTGATGCATGCTGCAAAGATATGCCAAACAGCTGTGCTGCTCTTTCTAAATGAGTAGCCTGTTAGCTACATCCATCTTCCCTGGAGACTGCTATTCCAGCAAGGTTAGAAGACCTTCTTCAAGGTGATATTAAAATTATTGCAACTTTTCAAGGGGAGGGAGAGGCAGTGCTACTCCTAGCTTTGTCGGTCTCTAGTCATCACATCCCTCATCTCATGGTCTTCTGCCTCCCTGCTGTTGCTAGTATTACCACCTTCCTACATCCAGCTGTTACTGCTCATGACCTTCAGCAGGCTCCATATGCATCCTTATCAATCAGCATTAGGGGAGCACACTAAAAAAACAGCAGGATAAAAGCCCGTCATTAAGGCTTAGGACTAAGCGTGATAACTGAAGAGGAAGCTTTATTAGCTAAAGTGTGGAAAGTCAGTAAGATGGGACTGCAAGCAGACTGAAGATGATGTTTTGGTATTTTGCTTCTTTAATTGATGGTGTATCTATAGTTTCTACTGTCTCCTGGAAAAATGGTGTAAATGGGGGTGGGTAAGGCTTGAAAGCAACACCAAGCAGAGAGTTATTGCTGGTATGGCCTTTGGGGATAGTTTTTCTCCCCAGTACTTACCAGAGCCAAAATCCCTGCTCTAAGTGTGTCTGTTAGTGCTTTCCCTAGGGCTGCTCCCACTCTTGGGAAAGTGAGTGCCTTGGCTAGGAGCATGTTGGAGCTCCCTGGGGATTTGGAAAGAGGCAGAGCACTGTATGATGAATGTGTGCAATGACACTAAAAACAGAGTGATGCTTTTACTGCTCAGTAATGTGAACTAAGGTACCCAAGTGCTTCAGAGCTGATTAATGTGCATATGTGAGTAGCACTAGGTATATTATCTGAGGGTAAATGGGGCCAGCACAAGTTCAGTACAGTGATTAAATCTCTTTTTGGATCTAGCCCAAAATATGTATAGGACAAATCAATTTTCTCTATCTCAAAGCATTCATTTGCCATTCAGCTGTTGAAAGAATTTTTATCAGAGGGATGATATAGGTGGAAGAAACAGGATTTTTTTTCCAACACACAATTTTCTTCTGATTTGTCATTCTTCATCAATTTTATACATATAAACCCCATCTTATCTAGGGGGAAATGGGGACCATATTTTTCTGGCTCTCCCCTCTTCTACAAAATCACTGTTGTTTCAGAGGTAATATAATTGATAGAACTCATAATTCCCCAACATTTCTATCTTTTTTTTTTTTTTTGATTAAAGAACTTGAGAGCCAGTTTCAGACCTGCTTACAGACTTTTATACATCATATTC
>VZTL01026983.1:4530-54231 GCA_013400535.1 Scopus umbretta | reverse complement strand
CTGGTAAGTGAGAGGCTGTTTAGTAATATGAAACTGACTGGATTTTCATTTTTTATTTTATATCCATATACGCTGGAATTAAACCTTGAAGCAATTTGTGAATTTGTTTAGAAATGAATATTGGAAAAGGAGGGGGTTTCTTGATAGTGCTTTCATCTTTGACATTACCATATTTTTAGTCTCATTAATGCTACTTAGAAAAAGCAGAATAAGAACTGATAGCTAGAAGTAAAAGCCAGAAAACTTAAAATTAGAAAGAGGGCAAAACTTTGCAAACATTTTCAATAACTGTGACTACCAATTAGAAAGAAATCACTGGAGAAAGCAGCAAAATCACTAAAATAAATAATTTCCAGACAGTCCTGAATGCCTCTCTAAAGAGTGAAAGTTAGCTAAATATATGTTATTTAGCTCAACTCAGACCTCTACTAGGCAAAATTTTGCCCCATGTTACTCAGGAGATGAGATTAGGTAAAAAACATTGTAAGGCCAGAATATATTATTATTACCATTTGCAGATCACAGCTTTCTTTCATTTAAGAAAAAGGAAAATTCAGCAACCAGAAGCTAGATCTTGGGGCTGCACTGGAGCGTGTGGTGGGGTGTGTGTATAAGCCAAGCATATATAATTCCTGTTTACATGATCTGTCCCTTTGTTTGAAAAGAAACTTGCTTCTTAAATACCTACACATGCATTTGCGTTTCCTGCTTATTCCCACAACTTTATTCTTTCTCCAGCTTTGTTTTGCTCTAGTTCTGACAGTATCTGTCATGTCTAAATGAAATGCATCTTCTGTTTATGTTACAATTGTCATCTGTTGAGACAGTTCCAGCAGCAGCATGTCAAAAAAAACATGCCCCTTGGATATTCAATTATGTTCTCTTTCCTGGGGTCCTCAAACGCTGTATAACGAGCTGTCCAGGAAATGCCAGTGTTCATAGGAGCTGCACTTTTTTTTTTTTTTTTAATCTGATTCTTTACAGATTTGGGATTAATAGTTCACAAAAAAGAAGTAATAGGATTAGTGCAAAGCTTCCTGTAATTGAACCAATAAGAACTATAGATCACTTTGTTATACAGCTAAAAGATTATCTTCTCCCATGCATTTAGAAAGGACTGTATTTACTCCTTGTCTTTGGGCATTAAGATCCTCAGCCTTCTACATTTTGACATGAAGAAGAATATCCTTGTTGATATACTCTGCTAGTTTTCTATATATCACTCTTAACAGATACAGTTTTAGCATTGATTTCACCATTCATTTAAATGGGACCAAAAATCCATACTACAGGGCTAATCCTCTAAACTGGTAAGCTGTGAGAGAGAAGGTAATGCTGAATGCTTTCCTTTTCTGGACACTATTCTAAACTAGGGAAAACTAGTGTTTAAGTGTTTTGTTGTGGTTTTTGGTTTAGTGGGGGTTTTTTTGGGTTTCCCCCCCGGAAGAAGAAGTTTTTTGTCAAAATCACTTAGTTTGGGGGGGGAGGTCAAAAGGTGAAGACTGCTGTAAGGAAAAACTGAAATTACCTTTTCTGAATTTCCTTATTTTTATTTCATTCTCATTGTCTTACCTTTTAAAATTGAATTATGTAAGTAGCCATACATAATAAACTACTGATAAACCAAAATGGCAATGGGATGTGCTTTAACCAAGGAATGTTTTGGACCTGTGTAGGTACAAAAGAAACCCATCTGCCTAAATATCAGCAACCCACAGTGAAACATATGTTGGCTTCCCTGTTCCCCTTCCAGAAACATAGTTTAAGGGTTAATGTTTGCCATGCATCAGTTCAATCATTCAGTTATCATGTCTTTAAAATTGTGAAGGCTGCTACTTTGCACTGACTGAAGTTTCTCTTCCTACATCAAAGCCTTCTGTTTGTATCATCATTGAAATATTCTGCTCCTGTGCAACACAATGTTTTTGAAGCATGCATCACCTACTTTCAATTACAAAATGAAGGCAACATTTTGGTCCTCCAGGGATATATATGAGGGACTTCATGCCTTGTTATGTCCATACTAAACTCATTCACATAAGAAGTTCCATATGTACCATATGCACCTAGTGACTCAGATGCTTGAGACCTACAGAAACATTCCTTTTACCTTCTGAGCTATGAAATCACTTACAACATGATCAAATTTTAAAATAATCTGGCATAGTCATAATATTACCTCTGTTATAAGTCTTAGGAAAGTTTAAAAAAACTAACAATAAATTTCTCACACTACCGTGGTTTCCAGTCACCGTTGCTTAATAACTTGCATAAAATAGCATGGAAGACTTATTTTTTAGTTAAAGCAAAATAACTTAAAGTTATTATAATGCAATAATTTCACTATAACATTAAATGTGCTTTCATACATGTAGGAGAATGATTCATCTGCTCTGTATTTTTTCTTTTAAGTAGTTTGTACTATCACTAAATTAGACCCACAGCTTACAGCCGTTTGCACTTACAACTGATCTTCCAAATCTGGGCTGTTGAAAGCAAGATTTATACATGTAATAATTGGATATATTTCTCTTTTCTTGCTTTAATTTGGTTTAGTAGACAACTTGTATTTTGGTGTTAGAGTAATTGAATCATTACTTCTATTTTAGAAAAAGCTGGTTCTTGCAAAGAAGTGCACTGATCATGAGGGTGGTGCGGTATCTAGGGTTTTGTTTTTACTCACTAATTCAACATTACAGTGCAGCTCTGGTTTTACACCAAGGACACATTAGCAATACATGGATCCCGCCTACTATTATTTCATTTGTATTTCATCATACTTCATCTTGTCTGTTACTTCCCTTTTGCACCTTGGACACCAGGACCAAGCAAGATGCCCAAACAATACTGAAAATGCACAAACTCTCTTTAAAAATGAATTTGTCACACAGGTCGCACCACAGCTCAGTTTCAGTTGTGGGCAAACAAATAATGATGTTGCCAAAAGAAAGCAGTGTGGGGATACGGTGGCAATATTGAGCTGTTCCAGCAGAAGGGTTTGGCAGAAAGACTCTAAATGAGGTCCATAGAGATAGGAATAGAAGACAAGGGGAAAACAAACCTGGCACACTTATATTTCTATCAGTAAATTCCCTCCACTTTCTAATAGAAAGAAGAAATTATCTCAGCACCTGTCGAATAGTATTCATAGAGAAAAGCACTATTGTGTGTCTTTTAGGAACATCAAAAAAATTACAAACAGTGATGCCAAAGAGCATCAAATGTGTCGTTGAGGGTGAAGGGGGGAACTTCTCAGAAGGTTTTTCTGCAGGGAAGAACTAAGGAGGTGGTGCAAGATCTCACCATGCAGAGGAAAGAGAAAAAAATAGGGAAGTGGTAGCACAAAATATTTAGGAAGAAACGCCAGCACAATCACTCTATCATGATACTTTGACACTACATCACCATCTCAAGCCTTGTTTTTGAACTAACTAAGAATATTTTTTTTCTCTTTATTATCACAGCCATCTCCAGGGAATATACCAGAAAACTCATGAATAAAAAAATGAGTCAGGTAAATAAGCAGTTGTGCTGGTTTTGGCTGGGATAGAGTTAATTTTCTTCATAGAAGTAGTATGAGGCTATGTTTTGGATTTGTGCTGGAAACAGTGTTGATAATACAGGGATGTTTTAGTGACTGCTGAGCAGTGCTTACACAGAGCCAAGGCCTTTTGTGCTCCTCACCTGCAGATGGCTGAACACCTGCCTGCTGATGGGACGCAGTGAATGAATTCCTTGTTTTGCTTTGCTTGTGTGTGCAGCTTTTGCTTTGCCTATTAAACTGTCTTTACCTCAACCCATGAGTCTTCTCACTCATATTCTTCTGATTCTCTCACCATCCCACCGTGAGGGGAGTGGGCAAGCAGCTGTGTGGGGCCTACTTGACGGCTGGGGTTGAACCACGACAGCAGTGCTCAGTACAAATCATTTCAGGCTAAGGTTTTCAACTGAGTTTCAGGATATGTCTAGGTGGTGGAAAGCAGCACACCTTCTGTAACTCTCTTTTAAACCTACAGGAGAATTAATACATTTAGTCAGAAGTAGAATTTTTTTTTCCTAAGTGTTTATAGTCTGAAAACAATGTTACCAGACGATATTTCTATCCCCTGGCTCAGGTACCCCTTTGCTTGCTACTGGAAGCGTCCTGGATGCCTTCTGCTTCATGTCAGCCCACTCTGGCATACCTCTGTCTTGCTGTACTACAGCATACATACATTTTATCTTCTCAGTACACTCAGCTACCAGAGATTTGAAGAAAACTTCTAAGAGTCAACTGTAATTTTCCACCAACTACCAGAATTTTTGTTTTGTTTTAAATTGTAAAATCAGTAGTGGTTAATTCTTTATGAACTTTTGGAAGCTTGTTCATGAAAACGAAGACAGATTGGCTGGAGGTTGCCTCCTGAATCAGCAGAATTACCGCACAGCTGTAATCATCTGAACCAACAATTCAGTTTTTCTTCAGACCTGTAAGTGTTCCACTGACATGTAAATTCATGAAATGCTGATGCTGTACTCTCACTACAGGAGAGCTTTCATAAGGAACTTTCTAATTTGGAAAATTTCCTACTTCAATTAGAATTACTGCTGCAAAGATTAGATCCCATGCTTGCAACCATGAATAACAAGAAAAGGAAATTGGAAGCCTTATCATCCTACTGCCTGCTGTCATCTGTGGGGGATCAAAGCACGCTATCATGGCTCAGGGTGGAAGCTGGAGGTTTCACTATCTGAATAGCTTGCCTTCTCTTGCACGTCTGTTAAATAGCCAGCTAATCAGAACATAAAACAATGAAAAAGCTATTATTTGGGAGAAGGCAGAAAGGTAAAAACAGGGCGAAGAAAATATAGCAGCAATATTATATTAGACCTAGGGCATATGCAGTAGGAAAAACATCAGCATGAGGGATTTCATGCTTTGTTGGGTGGTATTAGTTAAATGTTTGATATGTTTCCCAAGTATGTTTTTCACTTGAAATTACAATTAATTTGTACCCATTGTTCCCATCTCCAAATGCCTGCTTTTCACAACAGCAAAACATCTGCATTGCTCTAGGCCAAATTAATATGAATTACCAAAAGAATTGTAATTTATCCATTTAGACAATTGCTGTCAACTGTTTGACAGCTGAAAAAGTTTCCTATTTTTGATTATCCCAGTAGTCAGTCTTGCACAGCTGACTAATTGCTCCATAAATGGCGTGTTTTACATGAAGGTTCACACTGCACAGAAAAGAGAGAGCATTCAAGAAAGCTTGATTAGCCAAAAGCAATAGCCAAATGGCCACCATGGGGGCAATGAAATGAGCCAAATTAAAAATGTGTCTTTTTGCTTCATCGCTGACTCTATATGAATACACCGTGACTGTGTGTGAATATATAAATTCTTGGACAGAACATCCCATACATACTAAAAGAGTATAAAATTGTTTGTGCTGAAGCACAGGCTGCTTTCCAACCTGTGATATTTCTCTATACTAGTGTATCTGCTGTGGCTGCACGGCACAAACCAAAGCTAACTTTAAATTGAAAAAGAAACCTGCCCAGAGTAACTGTCTACATTTTTACTTAGTGTCTTGATCAGGTTTTGAAGTCTAGGTTTAGTCTGTGGAACAATGCTGCAATCTAAACACGCTCATTAGAATTGATATGACATATGAAATCTATAAAAATATTAGACTATCACCATATAAGAAAAATTCAATAAGCAGTATGAAGAAGGAAGGAAATAAAAACTTCTTCATGAATTGATGTAACTAAAATGTAACCTTCTGTTAGGATAAAATCCAGACAATGATGGTTCATACTCTATTAAATCTGCATTTAATACTGGTACAAATGCTTTTGGAACACTACAAGCTGCTTTGCTGCCCACATTTCAAGAAAGCTTTTGAAAAAGTCAAGACTGAGGAAAGCAAACTGGGAGTTGTTCAAGTATTACAACATATTCTGCAGCCAGTCTTGAGGAGCTCACATTTAAGTTTAGTGAGGCAGCAGGGGGTATGATGATCATAGGTCTGCAACTATTTCTGCAGATATATGTGCAAATACAGCTTTCCTCAGTCTAGCAGGCAGGCACAAGTTCTTCTACTTCAGTGTAAAAATGAGTTGCACAAAGTTATCAGTGAAGTTATCTCAAAACTGGAACTATTTCCAAGAATTACTGTGGCTCTTACTGACAGGTCATCTTAAAAATTAAACTTTTTAATACTTCTGTGCCATCAGAAACACCAGCTACCTGCTTTGATTCCTTTCTAGCTTATGAAAGTTTCCCTCTGTAACCATCCCTCACCGGGTCACTTCTGTTCAGATAGTTGCAAAGGGACTTTGCAAGCTAGATACACACAATTTCTGAGCGTACAGAGCAACCGCTTCTTGGCTGACACTCCTAGTAGACAGCGAGGACTACGTGCTGCTAGGGTAAGTGTAACTCACCTGATGGCTAGGTACCAACCAGCTGGACAAGTGTAGACTTCTGCAGTTTCTTGGAAAAGGCTGTACCATTTCACATCAGTAGTCCTCTTTTGAATCCTGTAGTTGCTAATGTCACCGATGCAACAACTTTACTCCATCATTTCACTTTTCTCATCTTGCATGGCTTTAGCCCATGTACTTCTCACAAGTGAAAAACAGTTTTATCGGTAAATGTGATCACAGACACACAGCTCTGCTGAACCAAACTGGACCTTGGTTCACCACCAGCTAGACCTCTAGGGGAGGGTTTATGGTTCTGCTGGGAGATCATCTTATTCTAGATGGCTCCTGAGGAGGCAGGGGAAGAGCTCCACGTGCTGAAGGCCATTACAGACCACGTTTAAGCAATGCATCAAAAGCAGGACCTTTCAGTGTTCATTAAAAGAGTTTCCCTGGTAGAGGTCTCAGATATTCTTAGTGCTTTAGGTGGGAGTCCTGGAGAATCAGGGAACCGTTCCAGCACAGGGTGCTAAGAACATTCAAGAGGTTAACATGCAGGTGTTAAAAAATCCTTAAACTCAGCTATCTATCTGTTAGGTAGACAGCAAATCAAGAATTCAAGTGGGCTGTAAACCGTGCCAGTGAGGGAGCAAGAGCACTGACCTGTTCTGTAAAGCCTGCTACAAAAAGCCTGGCCCGTCAGTGAGAAAATTTTAATTGATGCTTTTCCTCTAGCAGAGCTGCTGTGTCACCAGCAGAGCTGGAAGCACTGCTTGCAATATTTGGACACAACCTCCACCTCAGAAGATACCACTGAAAACATTTGTCCTCTTATAATCACAGTTTCCCAATACGAGGTGTGAAGACCATTTCCCTGACCCTAGAGTAATTACTTAGTGAAATTATTTACTGAGGCTTCCCTGCATCTACTTTACAGGGTAACAATTTTGCACAGGAAAGCAGAAGAGCATGCTCCATAACCAGGTGATCAGCTTGCTTTTGGCTGCTGAGGTTTCACAGGCTGTTTCGCACTGATGAAGGTGGCATGTAAACTGATCCTCAATTTTTATTCCAGCACTGACCTTGGTTCTTACAATGGCTCAGACAAACCGAGCACATAATTATCCTCCTCTGGCTAATTGTCTCTTTAGTAACACATTAGTAAGAGTCATCCTACTAAGGTTTGCGGGATTTAGTCAGAAGAATTCAGGCTTCTCCTTGGGAAAACTCTCAGTGAGGTAGCATGGCTAATGTGGTGGTGTACTTCCTCATGCTGTGTTTAGAGCTGCCTAGGACAGAAGAGGACACTTCCTAGTTAAGAAATGGCTGGAGATACAAGCACCTGTATGAGGCTCCTCTTCCATCACCTGTATGACACCAGGAGATCATTCATCCTTGCTCAGGGTATGGTGTGCAGAGAATGAATAGGGGCACAGCAAGCAGGGGTTGAACAGAGCCCTTCCCTTGCAGGCTGCCTACACACACCATCTGCCCCGGGTGGGGCTGTGGGTTAGGGGGCATGGGTGGGAGAGGGAAGGATCATGACTCTCTTGATCCTTCTTAATGTAGGTGAGTGGTCAAGGAGGATGACGCCAAAGACTGATGTAGCCACCGCATTCCCCTTGTACACAAGGGCTTCTTGTGATCCTCCTGATGTGTTTTTTTCTCCTCCAGCTGCCTCCCCTCCCTCAAAGGGCTGTGTGGACCTGCCATGGTCTTGCTCTTTGATCACATCAGATATTGTCAGCTCTCAGGTCAGCACTTTTGGTACTTTTCTGTTAGCAGGCACAAAAGGAAAATGATACAGATGATGTGTCAAATGAACACAGAGCCAGAGTCCTATTGCTTTCATGTGGGGAGGAGGTGACCTCTAAAAGCAATTGGCTCAATACATTAAATCAGTCAACCCTTTTCAAGACCTCTTAAAATATTTATTTCTCTATTATAGGGAGAGAAAGGTGCCCAAGTTCTTAACTTGTCAGTTGATTATCAAAAATGGGTTAAATTGATACACTGGTTGATTCATAGTTCGGAGACAAAGCATCCAGATTTTTTTTTTAAGTAAACATCACTCCCAAGAAATCCTGTCACTAGAGTTATAAAAACTAAATATTTTGCAAACTTCCCCAGTTAATCTACAGCCCCATATTTTGTACACAGGCCTCTGCTTACTAGATTTCTGATTTAATTGTAATATGTTAGTTTAATTTATTTTTCAGTATTACCTGATAATACATACAGGCAAGGTTTACAACCTCAACTTATATATATCATTTGAGCATTCAGAAATCCTCAGAGAGGACAGAAATCCAGCTCTTTGGCTATTTACAGCTACAGCAAAGAAACACAAGAGCTATAAAATTACCTGCTGACAGTCCAATTTCTTTGCAGAAATTTTTCTGAGTCAGAAAAATTTAATACTTCACCAAATCAAAAATTACCTCTGTGCAGGGAGTGCAGAATCAGGCAGGAAGACTGGGGCTGGCTGGCCCTCCTTGCCCACAAAGGGACCTGCTGGTGTAGCCACACAGGAGCATACAGGCTGAGAGTAGATGTTTCCAGCACCAGTGGTGGGAGAGGGGGAGATCCCACCTCCCTGCAGAACAAATTCTGAGGCTTGAAAATGTCACTTGACATGGCTACAGTAACTATTCATTGTGAATTGCTATAGAAGCAAAAAGGGAATCCAGACTCTATATATCCCAGCAAAACATTTCCAGTAGAGGTGGTCTAGGTCTACTGGTGAAAATCCTCTATGCCAACACCTGTCTTTCAGGATGAGAGTCAGGGGACTATCTTACTTTACTTCAGACCTCTTTCCAAACAGCATACAATGAAACAGAAGAGATTAAAGCACTTATGTGGGAGACTATCTTGATATACAAGATTAAATGTGTGTCAGCTTATTCTAGAAAGAAAACCAATAAAAACTCCTCTCCATCTTAGGTAGGTCTTGAGACATGAAAAAAAGGAAGGGCGAAAGAAAAGACATGAAAGGCAAGACTCCAGGGAGCTGTAAAAATTTATTCTGTTGAAAGTTGTCTCTCAGCTACAGAACAGAGGATGCAAAGGTATGGCATCTAGCCTGCAATATATAACACTGTTTCTTAGAAACTAAGAACGAGGCAATTCTCACCTTACCAGCAATGCCTTGAAAACAATAATGGCTTTCCTTTCTAAATTGTTTCCACAGCCTCAAAGTACTCTGCAGCCCCCAAAATACAGCATAGATGGGGTCCCACTGGGCCACCAGCCTTTCTGGAAGCAGCACTTTCTCCCACAGAGGTGCTAGTATGTATAAAGGCATAATTTTTCAAAGCAGGGGGTTCCTGCAGAGGAATTGCTCAGAGAGCACCTTGGTTTGGGGTCTGATAGCTGCCTGCACTGGCAGGGGTTCATGCACAGGCAGCCACAGCAAGCAGCAGCAGTTTTGGGGGTGGTTTCAGGCTGCCCTGCACAGCTGGGTGGACACTGAGTTTTTCCTAACCAAGCCCAACTCACTGCAAGTCATGGCCACCATGGTAGTTGGCACTATCACCTTGCCTTGACTGAACCAAATACCCCAGGGCTCAGCACTGGGAGGAGGTGGGGAGGGGGATGACACTGTACTGGGTTTTGAGTAGGGTCCAGACTGCTCTGATGCCTCCATAATCAGTAAGGACAATTCCCCTTTGCCTGGATGTTATGCTTACCACACACGTGCAACATAAGGATGGCATCTTCATGTTCACAAAATGCCAACAAAACAGTCCTGGGATCCCTAACCACTGCTTTCTTCATGAGGCTGCTCCATAGCCACTTTCATGAATTCAGAACCACCTTTTAGAGGGCAGAGTAGAATAAATGCTGCAGAAAGTCATTGCTGTGTGGATTCTGTTGCACTGCTCCTATGAGAGAGATAAGGTTTCAATCTCAGCAGAATAACCTTGCAATAGCCTACAGTAACCGAAAGCAATTTGGACCTGGGGGTAGCTTTGATTTCACTAGGCTGTACTGAGGTTACACCAAAATAACTCTTTTGCTACTGTTTTCTCTACTTCTGCCAGCCTGTTGTGGTTTAACTCCGATCGGCAACCAAGCACCACACAGCCGCTCGCTCACCCTCCTCCCGCCCCGGCGGGATGGGGGAGAGAACCGAAAAAACCTAAAACCCGTGGGTTGAGATAAAGGCAGTTTAATAGGACAGCAGAGAAGAAGAAAAAAAATAATAATAATGATAAAAGAATATACAAAACAAGTGATGCACAGTGCAATCACTCACCACCCACCGACCGATGCCCAGCCGGTCCCCGAGCAGCAATCGCTGCCCCCCGGCCAACTCCCCCAGTTTCTATACTGAGCGTGACGCCATATGGTATGGAATAGCCCTGTGGCCAGTTTGGGTCAGCTGTCCTGGCTGTGCTCCCTCCCAGCTTCTTGTGCCCCTGGCAGAGCATGGGAAGCTGAAAAGTCCTTGACTAGACCAAACACTACTGAGCAACAACTAAAACATCAGCGTGGTATCAACATTGTTCTCTTCCTAAATCCAAAACACAGCACTGTGTCAGCTACTAGGAAGAAAATGAACTAAGCTGAAACCAGGACACAGCCCAACATAACCAAGGAAGAAAACGCAAAGGCTTAATTGCCCTTTTAAAGAATAAAACCCTGCCGCTCCCATGTCTGCATAAATGGACTCTTTCGGAGCAGGGGCAAGTTGCTCCAATTCACCTCTTTCCACTCCTGCCACAGTCCCACATAAGATGCTTCTTGCTGGCAGAAGATGCTGGTGTTGGCAAATGCTCCCCAGAAAGCTGCGTTCTTGCTGGCGAACATCTCTGCCACTCTGCGTTGGAACAGGGCTCTGGCGAGGGTACCGATGGGCGGCACGTGACAGGAGCCACAACAGGGCTTGCCAACTTTGAATAATGTCTGGGCAGTTTTCACCAAGTCAATGTCTGTGCTCTAAACAGCTGAAGAAAAATAACCTGGCTGAGCACAACTGCTGAGTTTGGATTCAGACCAGCAAAACTCATCCCATCTGCAACATCAGAGGACAGTATTTCCTTGGGAGCATCCGGCGAGGAGAGAGGCTGCAGGGAAATCAAACTGTGGGTAACCCAGGGGTGAGGAGATGTGGAGATGTTTTATTTTTATGCTAAGAAGCATTTGACTTTATTAAAGGTGGCAGCTAATTTAGGAACTGGAAGAAGGCAAATTGCAGTTCTGGTCACAAAATAAATCATTCCAATACTACCCACAGCTGAATAGTCATGACATGCTGCAAATGAATGCTACGAACAGGAGAATAGACTTAATGTAGATTGGGATATGCAAAACATGAATACAAATGACCCCCCAAAAATACATAGGCAAATAAAATAAAACTGAAAAAGTAATTAACAATGAAAAGGCTTAAATATGGGAAAATGGAATAAAAATCAGCAATAGTAAAGAGAAAGCATTCTAAAAGTGAAGTGAGAGCAATAATTGCACCAGATGCATTGGGACAGGTATAGTATCAGAAATACTCATGAATCTGCAAACCAGACGTGGTGGAAGCATTGCAGAAGGCAATCCATTAGTGTCAGAAACTGTAGGATCTACTGTTTCTAGTGCAAACCTGGATCGGGCTGGTGCACCAGCGGCCTCCTGCGCGTCTGTGTACCTGTGGACCTTCACAGCAGCAGCCGCATATGCACATGGAGGCTGGCTGCGAGATGCTTCTAACCAGAAGCTAGCGCTACCAGATGGGATTTCTGGAGAGCTGCTATGAACTGAACAGGACGCTCCAGCACAGTTCCCAGCAAGCAGCTGTCTACCTTGTTAAACGCCATGGGAGAGGCTGCCAACAGCACGAGTTTGCACTCTCGGCAGCGAAGCCAAGGACTGGCCGTGGTCCTGCCAAGATAGTCAAGTTGTCAGAGCAGTGTACAGCCTCGGCTTTTCTGCTGCCTTCAGACCAGCACTCCAGGGCTGCTGTTCTGGCATTTTTACAGAAGAGAGGGAAAAAATTGTTTCAAAATATAAGCCACACCTGAAGTGGATAAAAACAAAAAAGAAAAAAAAAAAAAAAAAGGAAGACAATAGTAAACCAAGAATGAAAGTGACTGTATCTACATAAAAAATAAACCGTAAAGTGTCAGACTAAATCAAAGGTAGATCAAGATAGATCACCTTGGCTCCACAGCAGCATGACTTTAAGAGAGAAAACGAGTGTAGGGAGTTTTCAGCTCCTCCTTCACTTCCTTCAGAGTTAGTTAAAATCAAGCGAAAAAAATTTCACTTCCACTAATTTTCCCCCCGAGTTCCTCATGAGACTAGAACATTCTGCTACACATTTTACCCTGTTTTGCAAAAGGTCTTCCAGAGGCACTGAAATTTATGTGTTATTTTCAACAGTTCAACATTTCCAAGCCAGTACCTAGGAAACAATCTCCATCACAACTGGATCTCTCCCTTTGAGCCAGCCCCAAGCTTCAGATACTGACCGAAACTCAGAGCCTGATCTGAGGATCCCGGCTAACCATAGAGGTGGAAGTGGGAAAATGCTAAAGGTGGGTCCCTGCATTATTGCTTTGGTCCAGCTAGGATACCTTTGAACTTTTGCCTAAAGGCTTACCCTCCTGAGATTTCCAATCTGTTTTTTATGAAAAAAATAATGCCACTAATTAACCAAAAAACATGCCTTACTCTAACTCAAGATAGCATGCCCGTGCATTGCTCTTACTTCATAAATTTCACTAATGCTCTTCCTCCCCTTTACTAGACAAGTAAACATCTGCCCCAGGTAGAGCAAGATTTACTGCTGGAATTTTTCTGCTTAGACTTTTACCCATGTCCTTTCTCAGAGCATCTCTAACTGTAATTTCCATGTCTGCAAATACATGGATTGTAGGAGCTGCTTCCCAGCTGCTACTGTGAGTGTGAACCACACGACTGCTCTAGGAAATCCACGATATCCCCATTACATCAAAATAGACTACCAGTTGTAGTAACAGCTACACACTGCAAGAGATTACCTTCATCTATCAGGACGTGTTAGATAATGCTTATGCAACCCTTGCATATCTAATTGCTCTGCAGAGGTCATCTTAATTGCTGCAGAAAGAGCTTCTCTCTTGTGACAGTTCCTTCTTTAATCACTTGTTTACACACTGGAGTCAGTGACTAATGTGCATTTTGCAAATAGCTTTATGTCCTATGCTCTGCCCTGGAACTCCCTTGGCAGGGTGGAGCAGGAAATTTAAAAGCTGCTAAAATCTCTTGTTTGCTGACGCAGATAAGGCAGGGGGACATTGGTAAACTCTGCACTGACCCAGTTCAAACTAGGTGAATAGGGTGCCCATCATGCCCCATCTTTTTGTCCGCACGTCTGTCTGAGGGAGAAGTGCAGGAAGCGCTTCCACCCCGCACCAGTGGATCTCACCACCATGTCTCTAACCCTCCTAGCGCTACCAACAGGCTGATGTGCGTGGGCAGGCAAAAGGGCTGCAGGGCACCTTTCTACATTTTGTCAGTTCTAATACCACTACCACTATCGAGATACCTGCCAATATATACCATAGACCATAGTAGCAATGGGGTTTTAATTTGAAGTAGGAGGTATAATCATCTAGTTAGACCTTACTGTGTCTTAGGTCCATAAATACAAAGCCCACAAGCCACGAGAACCCCGTGCTTCATATCCTGGGTTTCAGGCCTATGCAAATACTGAGTCAGCCCTCATAGCTGATGTGGAGCTTATAGCTCCACATCATAGCATGGGGATGTCAAAAGTCAGGCTTAGAAACTAAAAATAAGAAAACCCCAACCAATCTACCACTCTTTCCTCCCACACAGACCCAGAACTACTTCACCTCATTTTATAAATGACCCAGTTCCCAAATCCAGATCCAGAAGAGTATGAGAGCTTTTGCAGATGCTTTTCATTCACTGTTGTCTACCATAAGTACTGGCAACAGTTTTCTTCACGTTTGCAAAGCAGGAACTAAAGGCATTATCCATTCCCAAAACCTTCTTTCAACAGATGGACCCAGAGACTACACCTATACCAATAAATTATGCCTAGTGATTTCCTTGGGCCTTGTGCCAGTCTTGTCCACATCCATAATTAATAAACTCCTGTCCAAAACAAGAGACTGGCATACAAAGTGCTTTTGGGAATGGTCTCTGGATTGTCCTAATTCGTAAACTGTGCCTGGAAAACATTTGGGAGACCCCCAGCTGGCAAAGGTGCAGGATCATGCTGACAGCTTACTAGTATAAATGATTGTGTTCCTGTGCCTGGGAGCCAGCCCAGGCACCACGGAGTTTACTAGTAGAGATGCAGTCATTAAAGTCTCTGGCAATGACAAATAGCTGGTCATAACTCATCCTCATTTCTCCAGCGTGGGAATCCACTGAGGACAACCCAAAATGCCAGGACCTGCTCTGTTACACTACATTTAGACCCATCTCCCCCTGCTGAAATGAATCGTAGAATCATAGAATTGTTTAGGTTGGAAAAGGCCTTTAAGATCATCAAGTCCAACCGTTAACCTAGCACTGCCAAGTCCACCACTAAACCATGTCCCTAAGCACCACATCTACACTCTTTTTACATACCTCTAGGGATGGTGATGCAACCACTTTCCTGGGCAGCCTGTTCCAACACTTTACAGCCCTTTCAGTAAAGAATTTTTTCCTAATATCCAACTAAATCTCCCCTGGCGCAACTTGAGGCCATTTCCTCTCGTCCTATTGCTAGTTACTTGGGAGAAGAGACCGACACCCACCTCGCTACACCCTCCTTTCAGCAAGTTGTAGAGAGCAATAAGGTCTCCCCTCAGCCTCCTCTTCTCCAAACTAAACAACGCCAGTTCCCTCAGCCGCTACTCATAAGACTTGTCCTCTAGACCCTTCACCATCTTCTTTGGACATGCTCCAGCACCTCAATGTCTTTCTTGTAGTGAGGGGCCCAAAACTGAACACAGAATGCTTACTTTGGCATTTACTGCTTATAACCAAGTCGTTAGTCAGCCACCAAATAGCCTCGCATGTGTTCAGACAAAAAGCTTTTTGCATGGCCATCTAAGTGTTGTACAAACTGTGCCCCAGTATTCAGATGTCAGCCAGTGTCAATAGCTATGGGTAATGGTTACATTAATCAATTACATGGGATTTGCCCTCCTAGACCCCTGTGTTTGCTAATACACCTAGCTCTTGCAGGTGTATAGGAGAGCTCTGTAAGGAATATTGTTTCTTTCAGGAAAACAAAATGAAAAATCATCCCCACAGCCAGCTGTATCTTTAGTGATTTTGGAAGGATCCATTTTTGCAAGTTTAAGTGGAAAAGCCTGTCCAAGAGCAGCACCTTTCTTAGAAAGAGTAAAGCAAACAGCTGCTGAAAACCAGGTCCCAGCAATGTCCCAGGCTGAATTTGTAAACTGCCCAAAATGTAGCTAAACCACCACTGGAACCTTTTGAAAATTCAGACCTTAATCTTTTATTGTAGGATTAGGTGGTAAGGTTAGGTATTTAGCAGTTAGATTCTCACATCTGAAAAAGGACATGTCAAGAGAGTATCAATAACTTGCAACTCTAAACTCTGCTAATGATTCCTATTTCATATGTGCTTATCCAACGCTGCTCAGGTAGCACTTGAGTACAGTTTCATCTTTCTCTGGAAGACTGTCTTTGAATGGGTAAATGTAGATTAACCCTTTGCAAACAACAATCTGAGCCTGATAGGAATATTAAAGGCTTACTGGGATGTTGATAATTCCCAACAATTGTAACAGGAATGTAAATTACTAGGAAGATTTTTCAATATATATTTCTGGGCAGTTTCATTTCTACTCTTTTGAAATCAAACTGAAGTAGAGTTTCTAATTCTTTTGCCTTCAGATTTTTGGTGAACTAAGCTTGAACTCAGCTTACATTTTTATTAATCCAGTGTAATTTTTCCAGAAATCCCACTACTCTTCTCTTTAAATCCAAACCATCTGTCCACAAGTTTCTTTAACACAGAATTGAACTTTTTCCTTTACACATCAGATTTATATGCATCACAATCAATCTGAAATCAGAAAATTCTGGTTCATATTCTCTTTCATTAATTGCATGGCAAAAGGCTTATGAACTATTGGAAATGGATTAAAATATGAACAAATTCCTTCTAATTGCATTATATCTTGAGACAGACTTCAACAATAGTATTTCTTAGTGAGAGGCAGAAGAGAAGAAGAAAACATTGCTCTGGCAAGTTATGAGATAGTAAACACCCTGCTCTCTAAGCAAGCTGCAAAAAGATCCACCTATTCCTCCATTTGAGGAACATTTCCACCTTTTCCTCCAAAATCTTTGTTTGCTGAAACTTTTAGCTTTAACTGGACTCAAACTCAGCATTTGCAAGACAGAGATACATCTGGGAATGTACACAAAAGGCATCTTGGGGACAGGAGCCAAGTGACAGCCTTGAAAACCCAGTCCTTTCAACACAGAAGTGAGACTAAGGCAGAATGTAGTTGGCTCTGTATTAGTCCATTAGTAAGGCTAAATGCATGTGCACATCCACACATAGATAGCAGGGCAATTTGAGAATATATTAAAAAAAAAAAAAAAAAAAAGAAGAAGAAAAGAAATAAAGATCTAAAGATCTTGCCCAGATTGTTTCCATGCTGCCAGAACATTGCTGATGCAATGTCAACACAAGGCTCTTGCTGTGTGGACCAGGCCAGTGATGGGAAATTGCCCAAGCAATTGCCATCAGTTGCTGGTTACTCAATGTTTCAACAGTTGAAAGAGAAATTATTATCTGTTTGAACTTGAACCAAGCAAAGAGTATTTTAGGCCAGAAGATCAGCTAGCTGAGACCAAAAACAGATATAAAAGTCAACCCAGCTTTCGTTACTGAACTTGTAGAACTCCTTTTTATTTACGTCCTCTCTGACTCAACTCCTTGCAATGCAGATACCTTCCCAAATTTTGCCTACTAATCAAATCTACACCACTACCAATTTTATGCTGGACATGATTGTTTAACACCCTCCATAAACTTCATCTTCATTAATCTACAGACATTGCCCTGCTGGCTCTGAAGACTATGAATTATTTCTGCTTCTTGGAGTCTGCAGTATGATCGGACAATGCCCTTTTACCCAAGGGCTTTGGAGCTTACTTAGCTGGATGGTGATAAAAATTATGAAGCTTTTCTTGAGATATACAAGAGAAAAGGAAGAGATCTGCTCTACTTCTTTTCAGGTGCCCAGCCTGTATCCCTGCCCACTGAAGTTTTCCAAGTGTATTATGACATATATGATTCCTACACGCGTACACAGGACATTCCTGTGGCCAGGAAATCCCATCTCCCATGGGATTCCCCTTTTTCTTGACCCTTTCCAGCCCTTATGGATCTGCAGTCTCTTTGCTGGAGCAGTAGCAGTAGGACCAGTGAGAGTTAATAATAACCTCCAACAGCAGACACAAAAGAGAGATCAATCTTTTGAAGGCTAATAGTGTTATAAAAAACACTGGTTTGACAAGGCTGGATTCAAAAACACATGTTGAGACTGCTGTGTCTTATCCAAGGTTGCTTCTCAAACTATCCTTGTGTATATAGCATCTACTTGAAATGCTAAGACCATTGGCCTTGAAATGGGGGGAACAGCAAAGAAAGATCTCTGGCTTGCTGAAGGCAGCACTGTAATTCCTGTGCCTACTATATGTTCTTAGAGCCATATCCATTGATACTTCCAGGTTTCATACTGCAAACCTTGTGGCACATTGTGCTCTGCACAACCTGGTCCGATCACACTCTGTATAACCCTACTAGTCCCACCATGCCCTTGACCTTCCATCCCTCCCTGGGGCTGTGGCAAAGCATTTGCACAGCTACATGGTGAGCAAAGCTCAGGGCTGGGATATACCCTCGCTTTTCTCTGTACAGATTATGGCACTCTTCCCTCTTCCTTGTTAAGCCCAGAGAAGAAAAAAATCCCTACTCATAAAAGGGAGTTTTAATACCCTATCTGTATTAGGTTACTGCTGTGCCTTGTACTGCAGCATGGAGGGGCATGGCAATGGGACCTGTAAACCACCCCTCTGGATTTTGACGTGGTTCTGACAGCAGCTGGGCATCAGGGAACAGTGCAGCCATGCCAGTAAGGGTGTCTGTGACATCTCCATCAGATACACTGCTTTAGGGATGTCCTAGCAGAGGACACACACCAGTTCACAGACATCACTTGTGATATCAAATAACAACAACTTTTATTTACAAGGCTTTCTTCCATCACTTTGCATAGAGTGTTTTGGACTAGCTATCCCGCCCTGTTCAATGGGCTTGTGTTGCTGTCAGTAAATACTAGAGATGGCCAGCCTGTGCCAGGCATTTGTGGAAAAAGGTTGCGTAATATTTGTTTCCACTTTCTAAATACATCTGTTCTGAAATCTGCCTGGTGCCAGCAGGGTTTGCAGAATTAAGCCCAGGGGATCTATGAACTCAGAATTGCACACACTTTTATAAATATTAAGTTTCATAACAGGCTTATGCAGTAGATAATGCCCATCTGGATTATGGATGGATATCAGTATTTGTCAGAAGTGCCACATTGGCATCATCTACAAAAGCACCCTTTCAACAGTACTGGTTTTCTGTACTCCTCCTCCTCTCCCCACTGCATGGTACACTGGTGTACATGACATATCCCTGACTTAGGGCTGCTGATATTCAAAGTTACAGAGGGCTAGGATAAAATGGAGCAACGCACAATGCAGCATAGACATAGGGCAGTGGTAAATCAGAAACTGCATTGCTTTTCTCTTTTATGATTATTTCTTGCATGCCTTATGTGGAAGCATTAATTTGAAATTATTTTGGAGATTTTGCAATGAGGCATGCAGATGCAGAAGAGCTCTACAAAGCCATCAAGGATCAATACTTCTATGTCTATATGTCTGGTTTGGCCATACGCAAGAAAGAAGACATCTGAATCTTTGTGCAGGAGGCATGGGATAGAGATCAGAGGCCGGGGTTTGAGAACACCAGGCCTCCAGCAGCAGCAGCTGCTTTCCTTCCCCATCCTCGCACTGCCGAAAGGACTGAAGAGTAAGAGCAGCTTAAACACATAGCCACCTGGAGCAACACATGGGGAGTTTCCTGAGGAGAGAACTGTTGGATGAGGTTCTTTCCACTGTTTCCAGAGAGGCAGGACTTCAAGTGCATCCTTTTCAAATAAGGAAGATGACACCAAGAAAACAAATTCTGTCCATTTTGTCATGATTTTGTCCTCCTTGTGTTTTCTGCTTGCAGAAAAATAGGAGACATCTATCAGTTTCCTAAGGAAGCCCTATCTCAGGAAGCATAAAGTGTGGACTGGCTGTTGTCGGGCAGAGGAGTACAGACTTGCCAACTCCTTTGACATGCACAGGACCCAGTGTCACCCTACCCACACCCAATGTCACAGGGCTCGGTTTCCAAAGTCTGTCCGGCACATCCATCAAAAGCTCAGAACAGTAGTTCTCAACATGCTAGGCCTTGGGTGCTTAGAAAAGCATCACTAATAGAGAAAATAGACAAAGAGGATGGTTTTAGACATCCATTTGTCTTCAGTCAGAAAGATCCTAACATGTCCTTGGGGACCTTCCCTACCCCAAATTGTTTCACAGTATGATATATGACTCTTGTCTTGGGAAAAGCAATAGAGTTTGTTATCAACAGTAGAGGAGTCCCTAGAATAGCAGCAGAATTATGTTAGAGAAGATACTATGTGAGAAAGACACCAAAACCCAAATTAAGATGAAGCTGACCCCTAACCAAATGAACCTCACTACAAATGCTGAGGTGCAGCCACCAGGGGATCTCACATGCATACGGTCTCCTGTGTTGTCACAGCGACAGCCATGGATTCTTAGTGGGCTCCATGAGAAACCTCCAGACCCTCTGAGAAGTACAGCATGCTGATGAGACAAACGGAGACAGCACCCTCATGTGACTATCCATCCCACAGCTTGATAGCTTCAAAGTAGCCTCCTATGACAACTGCAATCAATAACAAAACCTATTGAATTGAAGTCAATTCAACCCAGGGTTGGCTATCTGATAACTTTACATTGGGGATGGCATCACAACAGCTAGTGGTGACACTTTATGACCGGTAATACTTCAATATATTTCATTTCTACTGATGGCAGTTGATTGGGAGAGATACAGCAAGATTGTAGCAACCAGCTGGAGTGCTGTTGATCCCAGTTACGTGCTATTAAGAGGCACCTAAACTGTTAAATGCCTGTGAAGAAGTTGACCTGAACTATGTTTCTAAGTTCAGGATATAGAGTGCCAGCCATTGTTATAGGATAAAATTGAGAGCAATATATTCTGAAATATAGAATATAAGGGATGGGTTTCTTTTGGTGGCTAGGTTTTATTTTATTTGGAGGGAGAAGGGAGCAGATCGCCTCCCAAGATGTCATATTCAATTTCTGCAATTTCTGGCAATTCCAGTGCTGCTTTTTTGTTGGATGAGCACCCATTTTCAATCCTATGAATACGAATCGAGTATTAGAAGATATAAGGCATTAGTGTGTGCGCAATGGTAGCACTCTAAATGTTGATTTTGATGCACTATACTGTACAATGCTGAAAATTATTTCCGTACTTTAAATGGATAAACTGGTTTAAGAAGCAGTAGAAGTGTGAAAGGAAGAAAATTAAAGGGACAAGATCACCCATTATGTTATGTTATATTATGATTATGTTATGTTTGTATTATTACATAATATTATTTGTATTGTGGTTTCACCTAAATATTCTGGACAAAGTTGTAACACTATCAGGCTAAATCTAAGGGAAGGGAAGAATTTTACAGGTAGGAAACAGAGGCAGAAAGGGACCTCTTCAGCACCAGAGTTTAGAATTCCACACAGACCTTCTGAAGCCCAAAGAGGTGCCCTGGTACAAAAGAAAGGAATAAACAATTCAAGGGCATAGCTCATCTGGTCTAGTTTAGGACATTCCCCACACCCAAGAGATGCCTGTTTCTCCTCATTGACTCCAACTGGGCAATCTCAGGGGCCACAGCAGGATCTGGTGAGCCGACAAGGCTGCTCCAAACCTGGGCGAACTCACAGTGCAGTGTAAGGATCAAAATTCATCTTATATGCCTTCACTTCCTTAGCACCCTCATGTGCTCGTGGCTGCCTGCTCCAGTTTGCGCTCATTCTCGCGCTCTTCCACTTCTGTCTGAAGACCTGAGTACAGACTGTGTCAGAGCAGAGCACACCCTGACAAAACACTGCTAAGCGTTGATATTAACATTTAGATTAGATTCAGGACCTGCTTACAAGTGGGCACCTGTAGAAGTACTAGTGAATGTTTTTCTAGATACAGTCGGTGGATTACACCAAGCTAAGGTTATGCATTTACTCCAGCTTTTTAGTTATTCTTCCTCCCTTGCCAACAAGTATTCAAAATTACTAACTTATATAAATGTCTGAGGAAGTATACATAGAATTATGTCCAAAAGAACTACAGCCAAAGCACAGTAAATCATGAGGCTGAGCACTTCAGAATTAGAAAATAAAAGAATTAAGTTTGTCTGTGCCGTGTTCAGCCCCCAGCTCCTTCCACTTCCCATGTGCGCCTGCACTGTGAGTTACACACTTCAAAAAATTTGTTTCCAAACAGGAATCTCTTCTTTGTACACTGAATAAATAGTTATTTATGCTTCTTTTTTATCCAGTGCAGTTGCCCTGAGCTTTCTAGAGTTCATACCATCAAAATATGCACTGATGAAAAAGTATTTGCTTCCTCCAGGCTACTTTTGTGGCAGTTTTCCCCTACAGCATCTGCCTCAGTCTGTCAAGTATCTTTAATGCAAAGCGGCAGTTTTAGCAATGCCTGTAGGGATCCAAGTGGAAACAAGTGGGGAGCTGAGAGGATGTGAAGCCTGTGACCGGAGCAGTGGGGAGCAGGCAGGGAACACTGCAAACAGCAGGGCCCAGAAGGGAGGTAGAAGGTTGGAAACCAGAAAGAAGTGGGAGGGAGCAAGAGGTAGAAGATGAAATGGAGGAAAAAAAGGCAAAACGGGATAAAAAACATTACTCAAAAAACTGGGAAAGATGAAAGGGGTTGGCCAGAGCCATCTGGAAGGCAAAAGGAAAACCAACCCTCACCCACTGGGGCCCCAACCCTACAGAAACCTGAAGGGAGATGGTCTGTCCCCCGGTCCCAGCCACGTTGGCACTGTCCTGCCAGCCTGTACTGTCTGCTGCCCATAGAGGAGATACGCACCCGTACACAACCTGCTTGTCCTTCTCCATGTCAGGCTTGAGCAAAAGAAAATTTGGACTTGCAAAAGGAAACAGTGAGATCCTTTAGGCCCCACTGAAGAAATAGCAGCAGTCTCATCAGGTAATTTGTTTCCAAGTAGGTGGGCCAACGGTATCAAAAGAAGTGCTCTTACACAACTCCATCTAGAATGGAAAAAGAGATTTAGGAAGACATTCTGCCCTCTCTCATGGTGATACTGGTACCATGTAATTGCTCTAGTCTCCTGCAGTTCATGGAAAAGGAAATGCAAACCCTTCTCTCAGTAGTCCCATCTCACAGGGGTAAAGGAACAGAGCTTCACATCTTGCAGTAGCATCCTACATCCAGACAAGTTTCAGAATTGACCTTCTGGGACCCACTTTGTCACACAGCAGTATTATTGACATCCCTGCTACTCACAGCATAATTCAGGATGGAAGGGATATCTGGAGCTCAGAGCTAACTTCAAGGTTCCAGCAGGTTGCTCAGGCCTTGTTCAGTCTCATTCTGGGTGGAGATCTCCAAGGCTGGAGACCCCACAGCCTGCCTTGGTGCCTGGTCTAGTGTCTGATGACCCTCACAGCAAAATTTTTTCCTTATACCTAACAGGAGGCTCCCTTTCTCCAACCCGTGGCTGTTGCTTATCATCCTTTCACTGTTTACCTTTGGGAGGAGCATGGCTCTGCTGTCTCTCATCCTCCCAGCAGGAAGCTGAAGAGCACCATGAACTGCCCCTGCAGACTTCTTTTGTTCAAGCTGAACAAAGGGGCAGCTGCCCCTGCTCTCTTTAGGTGTCCTGTGTTCCCACGCCATGGCCATACCACCTTTCTCTGGAGTCATGTCAATTTTTCAGCATCTCTGTTGTACCAGGGCATCCAACATCAGCTGTTGTACTCCAGGTGCAGATTCACGATTACCTCGCATGAGAAAAATTTCCTACCTTAGACTCCTGGCTAAACTACGTGGTTGGTGGTTATCATTGCAAGCGCATGCTATTGACTTAACACTCAACTTGCTGTCCACTGGAGCCCAGGCCCTCTTGTAACAAAGTATCTACACTAGCTCACCAGAGTCTGTCCCACCTGAAAAACTTTGCACTTGTCTTTTTCCATCAGCCATGAACTTTGCTGATGGCAGATATCTCTAACAGTTATTCATCCAGACAGTTAGTAATTCCAAGAGCTAAACCACATTTGACAGGCCACATGCAATCTAAGCCAAAAGTGCCATGTCACTTAATGAGCCTAAGGCCATACTGCTGTCACTCATGATTTCCATTCATTGTCATGTTTTTGTCATGCTTTCCCTGTCCCCAGACATGTCTGGTATGTCCCCATGGTGGTTTCTCTCATGGAGCATTTGTCAGTAGCCAGCAAGTGTTCACAATGGCAATGACTGGTAGATCTGGAGATGGGGAGTGTGAGGAAAGCAAGTGGTTAACACTGAATGGCAAAGCACCTGATCTACCATAGATGGGTTATCAGATTTTTTAAATTGCTTTTGCTAACAATACATGTTCAAACTGTAGAAGCCTTCAACTTAAATCTTGTTTTTAACAACTTGAATGAAACAATTTTTGAGAGATCTAGATTCTAAAAGGGACTCTGAAAAACACATTAACCCAAGATAAAAATGCTCATTTATGGCATGGGATTGTAAAAGAGATTGTGATAGAACTATTTTGAACTTTGTGTTGTTTCTCCCATGCATATTTTCAGGCTCATCTCCTTACTGGAAAGTGTTACACTCACTTGATTTTCAAGTACTCTGTTTTATTTTAAAATACTTTTTTTTTTTTTTAGTTTGAACACCACACACAGAGTCTGATGATGATTCAGCATACACAGTTGTATTTTATTTTTAGTATCATCACAGATAATTTCTAAAGCAGGGATTCTGAATAGCTATTCCTCATCATCTATAATGTTTTTCTTGTAGTAAGCCTGCATAACACAGTAAAAGAATGTTCCCTTTCTTGGGAAAGTACTCTATGTTGTATGAAATATTTTTATATAATAACATGGGTATAGATCAATTTCAACAGGTAAGTATCACCAGTTTTAATTCTAAATAGTGAATACAAAGTTCTAAGAAATCTATGCATATATCCAGCCTGAAAGTTATCTGGAATCTTTTTTGCAGTACTGAATTTTTCTTTGGCAGTATATACATGTGCTTGACTATTTTTTAACCATTTTGCAAGTTGTCTGCATTTCTGGTACTGATTAAGAAAACCCTAGTTTTTCACTCATTTATGGGTATGTAATAAAGGAAAAGTGCAAAGTGGGTGAACCGACAGATCAAAATACTGAAAATACTACAGTGTTCTCTTTGAGAACCAGAGCAAACTGCGTCAACAGGGACTAAAACACAACACAGTCTTATTCCTGTTAAATGCCTACAAAATAAAAGGAGTTTGTAGCAGAGTGGACCAAAGCCAATGATTCCATCTCACAGTATCTTTCAAGGTAATTCAATTAATTCTTTTGCTTCTTTAGAAAAGAAGCCCATGCAAACTTTTTCACAGAAGGTAATTGTGTCCTAATATTCTTTCTCAAAAATATCCAAATGGATAGGGTTTCCATTTAAATCTGTCTTTAATCAGAAGTCTACATCAGATATCTTAAGCCTTCTCATCAAAACCCAGGATGTATACAGAAATTAAAGAGAATATTTACATTAAAGAAAACACAAAGACAAAAATGCTCTAATTCTAAATCCTAGTTTCAGTTGCTAACCCCACCAAACTTGCAGATCTTGAAGCTGTGAGGGAAGAGGCTAAAAGCTGGAGATGAGTAAGGCCTGATTTGATAACCACTGGAAATAGTGAAAAGAAACCTTGTAATTTAATATCCATAGGATTCTACAAATTCTATCTCAAAAGAAGGAAGTAGAACCAGAAAGACTGCAGAGAACAGCAATAGGGATAATCACAGTTACTGGATGGCTTTCATTAAAAACAATAACTAAATAGGCTAGGGAGTCTTAAGTCTGGAGGAAAGAAGATTCAAGGCCTTTGTCTTGACTGAATGAGAAAAAGCGCACTATGTGATGGGAAGTTAATTACCATACTGAATAGGCAATACAGGAAGATGCTGTATGAAGTATCAGTTTAATCAAGATGGACATAATGCAACCTATCATGGTTGTGGTACATTTAAAATATTCTCTAACCAGCTATGGCAAAGCAAAACGTCGTGGTGACCTGTGACTAGCATGTAACCGGATGAACTTTTTGACGGTTGGACTAGATGATCTGAGAGGCCTTTTCCACCCTTAATGATACTATGATTCTAACTTCTATAGGCAGGGCAGCTCATTTCTTTCAAGACTCCAATTCTCTCTGCTAGCATTTTTCAAAACACGTTAAAAATATTCTACCTTAACATCTGTGAGACTAGGAAGAATTAGTCCTTGTTGACAGGTGGCAGGAATTTGACATAAATTGGTAATCAGTTTCAGGGGGTAAGCAGGCAATCTATAGCAGAAATCGCAAGTGAACTCTTTTCTTCTGAGTCCTATGTGTCTTCTCCTGAAAACCTCTACTTGAAGCTGTTACTCATGTTACACATAAACCACTTCCATGGTCATTAGGAAGACAGCACATGCTGTACATCATCTGCTACCTGATGGAGGCTAAAATGTCTTTGTTGCTGAACAGGCATAAGCAAACATGCCTCAGCTAACTGGTAGATCCCTGTGCAAATGCCTGATGCAACAACTTCATAAACCTTCTGAACTGAGTTAGGCACAATTCCACCAGACAGGAACATCTCTGTTAAACCATACTCATTAACACCACAATACTTACACTGCAGTTCTCACTGACAGCTGGTCTTTTCATTTAGGAATGTATTTTCTACCAAATATCCAGATCAAGCAATAGAAGGCATGTAACACTTCTGCTAAAATGGCATGAAGGGGTGAACTGGGAGAGCACGTAAAGGAAACAGATACTCAGAATCTGAAGTGCTTAAGTAACACTGTCACCAAGCTGTCCAAGCTGGGTATGTGACAGTGGGCTGGAAATCTTGGTAGAAGAGAATTTAAAGTAAAATACCAAGAGAATTTCCTGCATTGGATAGGTTTCTCTTGTCCCAGAAATGACCTTCCCTATGACATTCAAGCATCTCCTGTCAAAGTCAAATGGAGGGAGTCTGAGGCACTGATACTGTTGACATTTTGCATTTCCAGAGAACATTTTCATACAAGGAATGAATATTAGCTTATCAAGGTTAAAGGGCTAGGAATTGGAGGCACCGGGCTAAAAAAATTACCTGGTGTCAGTGGTATAGCTAAGGTACGATTCCCTTCCAGAGGGAAAAACCTAACAGTAGCTGCAGGACATAGCTTTCAAGTAGCATTTCACCAGCTGGTAGTGAAATGTAGCTTCAAGGACTCAGAGATTTGACCTAGGTTTCCCACCATCCAAGGCTGTATTGCCAATGTGCACTATATAAGCAAGCACACAATAGAAAGACCCTGAGCAGAAGCTTCCACCCATTGAAAACTCACCTGGTAGAAGTCCTCAGAGGCAGAGACTTCTCATTTTGTGAGCCCCCATGGACATTTGTCCTTCCTTGCAACAGGAAGGAATCTAGTGAGTGACCTAGATGGAGATGGTATATTCTGAAAACTAAGAAATATTAAATGAGAAGAACAAGGAACTCTAATTTACACACTGGGTAGGAAAATGCGTATAGGGAAAGGAAATAAACGCACTAGAGAGCCAAGCAAAGTTAAGGCATCATCTAAGGATTTCCAGCATAAACATAATCACTGGGACTTCATCCTCAACTGTCTTCAGCAAATTATATCTGCCCACACCTGAGTAAACTGGAAGTTAAATGGTGTCTCACTCATCTTCATTTGGCAGTTTTTTGAAAAAGAACAATCGTGGCTAAAGGAAAGGGAGCTTCTGTCTTCCCCTCTTCCCTTAGCAAAGACCATCTTTGCTATGGATAATTCTTGCAATAAAGTGAAGATAGACAGTGATGCTTGCTTTTTTTGTTATCTACCAGGCTGAGGAACCCTACTCCAGCTCTCCCTGGAATGGCACCATTTCATCCTATACCTTCCATTGGTTTTAAAGGGGAGTGGGAGGATTTAAAGTGACATTCAAAAGACATTTTCGTAATCTCACAAGGAACTGTGTCAAACTCCAGCTATCTCAAAGATGCTTGTACACAGAAAATCTGCACTTGGGAAATCTTGCTTGAAAATCTAAAGACATCTAAGCTAGGTCAATCGCATGTTCGGATACTGGAGTCATCATTTGCTTTAGAAAATGTACTCAAGGCCTCTTAGACTGAGCACTGGAACATCCAGTCCAAGCAAGTGGGATTCAGTTATGCTGATTTGAGTGCAGAATGGGAACCTCTTTGACAAAATGCCTGTGTCTCCTTGGGATTCCTATGTGCACCCAGAGTTGTGTTTCCAAGTTGTTCTGGGAAGGCAAAATTTATGGGTTCGGCCCCAGGTTAATTCTCAGACTAACACTGTAGATAAATTTGTCTCGCTAACTAAGCTACAAAGAAAAGGATTTGAGTAAGCAGAATAACCAGAACTATCAGATGAGGACAATGGATGGAAATCTTGACAATAGACTACACAGGAAAATAAAAAAAGAGGAAGAGGAAATTACCTTGATTGTTTGGACATACTGTGTTAGAGAATGGGGAAAAAGAAGAAAAAGAAGCCCCACAAATACTATTTTCATTTCTTAAAATGGAGATATTTATTTGTTAAGATAATTAAATCCAAATTATAAATAACATAAGAGTTACCTTTGAAAAATTCCATCAAAATTAAACAAAACAATGAGCCTGTCCCTTCTGATCATGCTCATTAAGACTCTGCAGCTATGGAAAAAGGCATGGATTACTATAAAATTGAGATTTGTTTCCATCCACTTGCACACATATTATAAATAAGACTTCTCTTATAAAAATCACATGAGATGCTTATGGCATATTTTGTAAAATGCAACTAGAAAAAGACAACAAGATACTGTTAATAAATAATACATTCAATAACAAAGCAATTTTTGCTATTGAGAGACATCTAGACATTTTGGGGTACAGTCACCATGAAACCACCTGAAAAAGAGACATTCTTCAAAGGAGCACTGAACACTACTTGAAAATGAACAAATTCTACTGACATAATAGAAAATACATTATTGCCGGGCAAAGAAAGATAAACCCTTAGTCCTTGTAACAGTGCTAGCTGACAGCAAACATTTGCTACACTGGAGAGAATTAGACCGAAGCCCTAATCACAAGACTCTAAACAATGACACGCTTTGTGATGTTTAACACACTCCACACAAGTACCTTTGCCCCTGAGCGTGCCAAAATGATGGTGATTCAAGGAGATGTTTACCCAAGTGCTCACGTCATTTTGACACAACATCCAGCCTGTAAAGCTTACATACATCATAAATGATACAATAAATATTACATGCCAGTCACTGGAGGTAAGACAAATCCATGGAATAATGCAACCACAGAGGCATAATGGTTTGCTTATCCACTTTAAAACCATCTCAAGACAATGAACTACCACATTACCATCACATTTTTCAATAAACTGGGCAAGATAAGAAGGAACACAAATCAAAGTACTAGAATTACGCAAGGGCAAAATTCACCAGCTAACACTGAATTCCCACATTACATTGCTCCTTTGGAAATAATGTGTGAGAGCACAAAAAATGGCAATTATGCCTAGTCCCTAAAGAGTCAGGAGACACCTTGCATCTGTCCTGCCTGGACTATTGTATACCAGCATTACTCTATGAACCACAGACTGATCCCAAGTCAGCTTGTTTTAACCAAACACTGAGCTCCTTCCAAATATACGTTTATGGTATGGTATGTTTCACCACTGATTCAAGCATCGCTTGCCTGAGCACTCCACCAGGAGGAAGGCTTGCCCTCTCTTATAGCCAGCCTTGCAGATAGGGTCAGCTACAAAGCAGGAGGTCTGAGATGTGCAGATGGTATAATAGAGAAGGTGAGAGCAGGGACCTTGCAGCTACAGCTGGAGGCAAGCAGAAGCCAATCATGATCCTTCAAGCAATGCTTCCTGGGCTACTTTTGCCTTCAAATAACCTGTTTTGTTCCCAAAGCAAGACACCAGGGAGTTGGTATAACCCCAGCGATGAGCCAGCTGTGGGTTCCCTGGGCCCCTCTGGCTGGGCAGGTATTTCAGGATAGCTGCAACTTGGGGGAAAAGGAACAAATGTCAGTCCCTCCTGAAATCGCTGACTTCTCATGAATACCTCAGTCAGGTAAATGCAAATTAATAATTTTGAAAAACCTCTGCCAGGCCCATTTCTCTTCTAGTCAAGCTCAAAACTCCTTCCCCTAGTTGCGTGTATGTCTATGCCTACAAGAAATGGAAGTGAGCTCACAGCATTTTAGCCTGCGCTTCAGCTTCCAGCTATAAGCAAGTAGCAAACTATACCAAACCACAGTCACTTATTCCCTGGCACAGGAACAGACTATTGAATTCTGTGGGCAGGAAACACATGGTATGGCATCACCAGTGACCCTGACTGATCTCCCAACCAGTGCAGCCCTATGAGCCCACACCTGGGGAGAAGTCTGATCTGCTGGAAATGTAAATAGGTTTTCCCTTACAATGCTGGAAGGAAGTATATTTAACTCCACAAGGACAGCAGTTTGTTTATTACCATCATAATGGTAAAGCTTACATTGCTGGAATCTGAGTCTGGTCATGAAAAGGGAGATAGACAAAAGGGGATGTGGTTCATTGCAAAAACCTGCTAGAAATACCTTCTTTCCATTTCACTTCTCTTTTTACACTACAGAGCTCACAGTAATAATCCAGCTCATGGACACAACATTCAAATAAAAACACATGCAGTCTTTTACATTCATCATCATCCACATGCTACATTTCACAGTTCATTATCAAAGCACTGTACCACTCTATAAAAATATCACAGTGAGGCACCTTTAATTTCCTCATATCTTTCTTTGCTTTTCTCTTGAGCTTTCAGAAATAGCCAGGTGGAACTAGCACTGACATAGGTTAAAGCAAGGTGTCTCGTATGCATAAGAAAGGCAAAGGTCTACAAGTCGTTGAAGGACTTCCAGCATGAAGGCAGAATTGCTGTGTCACCTTGAACTGCCAGAGCTGGAGAAGATGAAAACGACTCTACATTCAGTTGCTATCTTAGTAACTCATATTTGTCCTTAAATACATTAAAAAAAAAAAAAAATCAAGATTTCTAAATGAAAATAGGAGACATTTATATCCTATATTCAGGGTGAAAAATCAGACTTTAAAGCAAACTGTTTGCACATTCAACCTTCTTGCTCTTGACCTGTAAGCAGCTAAAGCATGGCATGAAAACAGTTTGCACCGTCTTCCCTTCCACAACAAAGGACAAAGAGTTGTGTTGCTCTTTGTGTTCGACTGCTCTAGCAGTTGCATTTGAAGTTTCTTCTGCTTTTAAGAGGGCCCAGACACTTGCTGCCTTGTCCCTCAGCGGATGTCTCGGCTCCGCTGCGGCACTGGGAGGCTGCTGCAGTGTGGAGCCACCTGGCCAAGGGGAGCTCCCAGCAGCCAGCTCTGGTGATGAGCTGCTCAGGACCAGGAAAGGCAGGGCAGGGGATGACATAACCCTGCTCCATGACTTTCCAGCTGGGAGATGATTCCTTAGATTCAAAACTATCCTTCCCAGCAGGGTCAGCGAGGCTGGCTGTGTCTGAGCACCAGGTGCCTATGCCACGTCCCGGGGAGGGTGCACACAGCAGAAAGCAGACAGCAGCAACTGCTCAGCCTCTGGCAAGCAAGGACTGGGACCACGCTGCACATTTCATCCCGGGGCTGCTAACACCTTCTGCTGCACACCGGCTCTCCTCTCCTCCGGCTGGACTGTGAGCACTCAGCAGCCCCAGGACTACTCTGTGCCAGCCTGGCCCCACTGCTCAGCCCAAGGGACAGCCCCAGCAGCACCCCCGAGCATCTCCCAAAGTCCCTCAAGAAGAGGATAAACCCCCCTTCATTTAAAATTCAGATTACTAGTAAACTCTCCAGAGGAACAGAAACCTTACTAAGTGCAATTCCTGTACATTACACATAGTAACAATTTAGGTATTGGACAAAAATCTGAGATACTTACTGAGATGCAAACAAAAGAAAAAAATGAAAAATAATGTCACTGGAAAGAATACGTGTACCAAAACCAAGAAGAAAACTAGACTGACAGTGGTTTGAGTTGTTTATATTCATGTCTCAGCTTGTAACTTCCATGAGACATAAAATGAAAATAAAAAATATTTTTATCACCATGGTAGTTACAGGCCATTATTTAGAAGGTTTATTAAAGACTCCTTGTTTCTTCACAGAGGTTGAAAGCAATTTTGGAAATGAATTTCTATTTCACTGATGCCTGATTGACTATGAGTGCACTAAGATATTGCAAAGATTCAAGATCTGATCGCGTGCAATTTGGGCTAAAACCCAAAAACCCTTACAGCCAGACTGGGTTTTATGAAAGCCAGATGAATTTTCAGATCTCAAAGACTTTTAATATTTAAGAGGGAGACAATTTGTTGAGACTTCATTGTTGATCATCTTATGTAGTGTTGTGTAAAGAAGATACTATGCACAATAGCAAAAAAGCATAAGACCAACATTTTTAAGATAACCAGCATCTGAGACTAGAATTGAGCCTTAGATATAAATTGCCATTAAAAAACAAAAAAAAAAAAAAGAAAAAAGAAAAAAAGGAGAATGAAGAAAGATTTCTGCCCTGCTAAAACTACAAGAAAAGAAAAATTGCAGTTGAATAGCAGGGGGAAAAGATCATATCGTTACATCAATACATTCTAACAAAATTATTTGGCAATGAGTGGAAACATTAGCAGGCATCAGATCCATCATGCACAATAAATTACTTGAGGATATCTAATTCCCAGATACAGGCAGTCAATGGTGAGGCTTCACACTGTAGCAAAACCCTTTTTTCATTTTCACTTGGCTCATACAATATACTTGACAGATAGAGCAGCACATGGATCACTTCTGTGCAACTTGCTGAAAGGAGGACATGACTTAGATCATGATTTGATTTCAGACTATGACACCCTAGCACAGCAGATGTTTGAAATGCAGTAAGTTATCTGCCTTACAACAACAACCAACAAATAGCATAAAATGCTCATGCTCTACACTCGCGGAAAAAATCAGTATATTACAGAATAGGAACCTTTAACTGGGTAGAATAATCTGGCACTGCTTAAAAATATCTTAATTTAAAATTTTCATAGGATGATTTCCCTCAGGTTTGAGGACAGACAGCTGGTTAAAATTCTCCTGATCTGACAGAAGCCAGAACAGTAAGAGAGACCAGAGAATTTGGCTTATAAATTGAAGGGCAGGGCAGAGAGAGGAAAACCTTCTTTCCTCTTTACAAATGCATGACTTTTCACTTTCCTACAGTCTATGTGTTATCTGAAGGGAATGTCCTTACTGTACTTACTAACAATGAGGGTGGATTTTAACATAGAAGTGTAAATTCAGTCAAATAAAAAGGTTTATTCATTTGCTCGTTTTCACTGTTCAAAACAGATAAACCTTTATATTTTATAAAATTTCTGTCTTTTCACTTTACTTGCCAAGCATGAGTTAAGTAACTCTAAAAACATCTCCCAGTGAGCTAAATATAATCTCCATCCTCCTGACAGAGAAAACACCACAGGAAGAAAGATATCAAACATTCTGAGGTAAGTAATATTGGAAATAAGAAAGCCTTCATCTTAATTCAGAGTTAATACAGGAATTAGTACTAGGAAGATGTGAAATACTGCATACAAGCTTGCTTGCACTCGGTATTAATAAACCTAAAGTGGTTTATGTGTCTCTCTCATGCTTTTAGGTTTAGAGCCTGGAGGAAAGTTCACTGTAGTGCAGAGGAGATTTTAAACGATTTGTGAAAGCAGCAGATTTCACCCTGGTACCACAAGAACCAAGGGAAAAAGCAGCGAAAGAATAATGACCTAACATTTGTTAATAACTTTAGGTCCCAATTCAGCAAAGTTTTTAACTACATGCTTGCATACCTTTGTCTTTACCAGAAAGATTGTGTCATCTTGCATATTTATCTCCTTTCTGATCTTTGGCTAGTTCTTTAGACACCACGACTAAATGACAGTACGTAAACAGTAACAGACTTCAGAAGATCTGAACCTCTGTCCCGAGTTTGTTTTTCTTTCTTTTTTGACTACATTTGGAGTACAACATTTAATTTTTAATCTAAGAACACCACACGGAGTAGTCTAAAATTGGAAGCTTTGCAGAAGTACAGACTTGCGTATAAAGCTAGAAGGCAGAATGATTTGAAAACCAGAGGAAACACTCACATATCTCTTAGCATAGAGTTTGTTCAGTTATCGGTGTACTTTAGAAAGAAATTGGACCTTTTTTCACATGTCAAATTTGTGCATTTTTTTTTTCACTAAATGATTTAAAAATAATTCTTCAAGATACTGATCAGTGTTTTAGATATAAACTTCAGGTTATCAGTTATTTTATTTATATTTATGGAATTGTGTGTCTCTGTATTATTTGGGTAGTCTACAGAGACCTCTAAAAAGGGAAAATAAGAATTCTGATTGACATTTCATTCCATTTCCAATGCCAGATGACCAGATGAAGTGCACAACAAAAGAAAAATCTACTGTTTCTGCCCGTGCATGGGAAAATTCTTGGAAACGCTTATAGGGTAGGAGTTTCAAGAGCACTGAATGCTGACCTAGTCTAATATCGGCTCAATGGGGATTTAATTACCGGTATAAATAAAAACACAGTAAGTGTTTTTTGGAAGTCCTTGCCGTATGCAGCATCGGATATTCACCTTCCAGTGACCTCCTCATAGATACAAGTCTCATACTCAAATAAAACGGCTTTTCCATACAGACCGGTCTGTGTTGTGACAGGCCAAACAATCCAGCGTGACCAAATGACACACTTAAGGACTTATTTCAAGTTACTTCAATGCCCATTTCAGTTGTCAGTACATTCAAAGTCCAGTCCTTTAAAATTAGTCAACGTATGATCTTCTGGATCAAAGTCCACGCTTGAAGAGCCCTTGCAGAACTAAGAAATACCACTCAGCATATGGGACACCAAGCAGGCAGAGCTGTAGCTAAAATACCATTTTTTGTTGCCCGTGCAGCACACACTGTATCGTCTGCGGCAACTCTACAGCTCAAGAGGCAGCAATCAACTCGCATGTTTGCAGGAGCCCTGCCAGACTACTCCAAAACAGCTTTCTCCTGAAAACCGGACATCTTCTGTCAGTTTTGCTCCATATACTAAAAGCTATGGGTATCCGAAAAGAAAACTTGGACTCTTGAAAAAAGGAGTGTTTCTTTTCAGCGCACGCAGGGATTATAGAAAGGGCTCGAGCCTTTTCTACCAAACTTAATACATGCAGAGAAGAAAAAGAAGTTGTGATAATGCCATTCTTGCAGCACATAGAGATCCTGGTCAAAGACATCCAAGCAGGGACTCAAATCGGTGTCTCGGTGCTCCAGATTATACTGTTGTAATCAAAATCTCTTTTCCTCTGTGCATCTATTTTCGGTGAAAATGTGTCCTTTGCTACCAAGGTAATCACACAATAACAAAGCTTCTTGCTGAACATGTAGATTCCCTAACTTCTTGGTAAGAATTTAGCTTAAAATATGCTATGCATCTGTAACTGCTCCCTTCCAATAAACAGAAAACGATGCAACTCATCTTTGCTATGGGCCCCACCTGAGCAAAACAATTAATTGTACATACAGTTAGAAATCAACGGGAACTATTCAAAAGGCATTTTAGTGTTTTATTGAACACCAGCTTATTCATAAACCCAGAGCCAGTTACTTGTGGTGTTGCTTTCTTACATCCTTTTTTTTGGATTTACTCACAATAGTTAAATCTAGTTTAAAAGAGAAACGGGTTTAACTTGGAAGGTGAAGACAGCAAGTAACACAGTAAATTCCGGCTGGTCTGAGTGCTGAAGGTTGACTTGCCTTAGAGGGACTCAAACAGGATAAATATTCGGCTCAACCGAAAGCTGACCAACTCAATAGCAGCAGGGAGTACACGTAGATTATTTTAAGATGCAGTTTTAATAGGCCCTTGTGAGAGTTGCCAGGGATCAAAAGTGTTTCAGGGCAAGAAGCAGGCTGGTCTCCAAAGGGATGAGCTGACATCATTTCCAGCAAGCCCAGCACTTCTGACTGTGAAGCAGGAGCGGGCTAACCTTGCCATGGGTGATTATCTAGGACCTGGTCTGCAACAGCACTTGCTGAATCGTACCCACAGCAGATCTAAGTGGAGCCACCCTGGTGACTGCCAAGTCCCAGCAGCAGTACACAGCCTTACCCTTACGTGCTACCGCCCTGAGCGTACCTGCTGCCTTCACACGCGTGAGGACTACTTGCTCTCCCCGAGTGCAGGCGGCACACCAGGCTTGGCTGAACTCAACCCACAGCTGAACTCCTCACAGCGGGCCGGCATCATCCGCATGGACTACGGGGAGCAGGCCACTGAGCTGCATCCCTTGCCCTGTGCAATGCCCGAGCACTGGTTTGGACAGCATCGGTGGGAGGCTGACAAAGCCACCGCAGTATGCTCGCAAGCAAACTACACACCGCTAGGGAAAACACTTCAGGTTGTGCTCTGCCCTGCACAGCTTAGCCTTACAGACACAGCTGGGGTGTTTTGACAGTCCTGCAGAGACCTCTGAATGCAGCCCGTGTTCAGAAAAAGCACGAATCACCATCTGGAGGCGCCTGTCTCTCCTGATTGTAGAGAGAACCTACGCAACCATTTTCAATTAACAACTTTTTTTTTTTTTACAGCTGAAAAGACAGAGTGAGATTCATTTTCAGGTATATGCATTAAGCTGAAGAGGCTGAATACACTAGGGCTCAACCTGCTGTAATAAAAACTGAAGAAAATGAATAATCGTGAAGGATAAGTAGCTGTTTAAGTCCTCATTGCTGCCAAAGAAATATCAGCTAGGGAGAATAGGTTAAGCCTCCTGTTGGGTATTTGTGTTACACTTAGGAAAATGAATTTGCTAATACTTAACAAAAAGGCCAGTAATCTTTTAGTAATTGTTCTGTTAAAAAACTATCAAAAAGTCAAACATCTGATAGATTCCAAGTGACAAAATATGGGAATTCAAGGAAAGAGAAGCTATTTTACAACATCACTTTGAAAAACACAGCCTTCTTCCATCCTCTTTCCATTCTCTCGCAATGGAATTGTCAACACCTAACTGAAGTTGTATTTTTGATTTGGAACTAACTCTTGTTGGATTTATTGACGCTTTAGAAGAAAAGATGGTTCAAAACAGCAACGTATATTAGCTACCTTATGGTTGATTTTTTAAATCACACTTCTAACCTGAAGGACAATGGTCATCAGGAAGGACAGAGCAGAGAGATCCTTTAGGATGACTTCTTGGCACAAATGCAAGTCCAGATGATCCCAGAGGCAGATCTGACGGAGCCACATGACATTAGGAGCAGGTCCCATTAGGGAGGTCACAGCACACCAGGACAGCCGCAGCCCCAAGAGCATCCCCCAAACAGCCATGGAGCTGGGTAATAGGCTTTTCTGGACAAGGTCTGATGAATTTTGTTTACTAGGAAGTATCAGCTAATGGAAATCCCACTATATCATTTTGTGAAGGAGATGGTGACTCAGCATAATAGCTGGTTAGTCCGTTTTATGTATGTGTTTTGGGGGGAGTGGCAGGAGAGAAGGGAAGGACAGATTTTTCATCATCGTTCGTTGTTCCATTGTCTATCCCTTTCTGTTTAATCAGTTTCCCCTCCTCATAGCATTTTGCTTTGCTGCCGTCCTGCAGAAAACCATTGGTAGGTCACAGGTAGTCCATTTTTAACAGTCATTACCAGATGAAAATGTCCTGCAGTTGCTTAGAACCAGGGATCTTTATCAAGAATTGCTACACTCCGATTTGATCTTCCTTTTTTCCAGCATCATCCAACCTTCAAGAACTGCCTGTCCTTCATATAACCTGGACTTCTTCCAATGCTTACTAATCTACTGAGCTGAAGAACCAAAGCAGGCAGCAAAAAGTGAGAGATCATTCACCTCTTTCAGCATCCTCACCTGTAGATCAGAAGTTTTCTCACTCGTGTTCTCCTTATTAATTACAGGCAAGGGTAGGCCAGATATTAAACCAGTTTCCGTGAAGATGTATAGAGGAAGGTTTTACCTAACTACCACAGTTCAGACATTCAGTTTAAACAGGCAGATGCTTAGCTTCGTTTCAGCTCCCACAGACGTGCAAACTCGGCAGTGTACGACGCCATTCTGATTAAGCTAACAGAAAGGTGAAAGTAGTCAAGTTGACAAAATGGCCAATATTTCTATATTCTACAAATTAAGCTCTAACAGAGGCTTGGACCTTTGACTTTCGTAGCTGGTTCACCCCAAACTTGGTATGTTCATTTCAGCAAAATTATAAAAATACAACATTTTTGAATAAGAGTCCTTAGCAAGGTCTGTGCCAAAATTATAAATGTTTTTATTCTCAAGAGCACACACACCCTTTCTCTATGATTTTGGTTTGCTGGCTTCTCTTTTGCTTGCCTCTTTTAGAAGGAGGTCTAAAGACTTCATAATCAACATGAAGAAGTTTTACATAGTTTTGGCACAAGTTCAAAAATTGGTCTTGATTTACTCGAAAGTATATACACCTCAAAAAGATTATATCTAGAGCAATCTCAGTACTGATTCCATGCACGGCTTTTGTAAAGGAATTTAATGTATTCTACTTACAACCGTGGGGCAATGCTTCCTATGCAGAGCAATGATTCCAGCACTTCTGTACTTTGTCACCTCTATGATTAAATTAATAACTAGGAACATTAACAAACCATTTGGCCAGTCTGAACTAGTTTTTATTGACGATGAATTTGCAGTACCTTTCAACCTGGCAAAGGCTTGTGCAGCTTCAGCTATACTATCAGAGATTCAGGGATTGGCAGCAGAAACAGAGAAACTAGAGTAGGGAATTTCACTAACAAAAGAAACGTTAAGATTTCGATTCACTTCAAGGAAAATACAGCAACACAAGCAATGAGATTTGATTAAGGGCATTGCCGTCAATGGACTGGAATCAATCAATAGGTAAATGCTGGATGGATATAATCACTCTGACCAAAGTTTGCCATGACTGCAAGATGCTGATTTCTCATGGTTAACACTTAGCCTCCTGGATTTGCTTGTGCCTGTCTTTAAGCAGAAGTATGGTCCTTTCCCATGGTGCAGCCTCCCTCCCGAAGAAGGATACAACTTCATTCCTTTGCATGCAATGCCATATTTCACATCAATGATCCTATACATCCCCCACCTCCTAGATCTAGACAAGGCAAGCCTCATGCTGAGCAGCAGCCCAGACAGAGCGTATTTACCCCATCATTTCTGCCAGGCAGCTGCCACTCTCATGTTTCCAGCTGCTTTTCTTTTTTCTTTTTTTCTTTTCTTTTTTTTTTCTTTTTTTTTTTTTTTTTTTTTTTTTTTTTTTTTTTTTTTTTGTGACTGCTCTTGCTACAAAACACTTACAGTACTCTCTTGCGTCCTTTTTTACTTGCTGGGCAAAAACCCCGATCGCTGGCCAGTATTTGCATGGACTGACAAATCAGCCAGCTAAAACAGATTTTGCTCTCTCAAAAGGGGCGTGTATTTTTATTTCTCTTCTTTCCTCAGCTGCCAGTTTTTTGGAAGTTATAGAAAATTATTTATCCTTGAAGCCTTTACTACCCTACCAAATGTAGTTCTCTTTTTAAGATGCAGTTATATTCACTGTACATAAATGTGAATAGAGCCAGAATTACCAATTTCTCCAAAATCCGTCATACATCACATGCAACCTGGGTCTCTCGTATCCCCATAATTTTTGGCAGCTATCTCCTTACAAACATTAGGACTGCAGACATCAGAAGGGATTCAGAAAGACCACAGGCTACAGATTCAGTCTGCCTCAGTCTTACACAGGTGGGGTATAAAACATCTCTAGACCCCGAGGGCACCAGTTGAACACAAACAAGCCAGACATTATGAAACACTGCACAGAGGTTTTCTACAAAAATACATGTTTTTCTCTTGTTCTTCTAATCCGATTATTTTCCCAAGACATGGAAAAAAGGATTACCAAAGTGTTGGAGAGCCGGCCGAAAAGTTCAGAACTAAATTCCCAAGTACTGGTAAAATACAAAAAAAATAACCAGCAAAGAGGCAGTGCCCCCCTCTCTCCTCGTTCCCTCCCTCCCCCAAGGAAATGCTGGCATCCTGCTGAAGTGCCATTTTAGCACACCATATTTCAAGTGTTGTTCTCACAGATAATGTCATCTTTAAAGCACTAGAAAGTGCAAAACTTGACATGTACAATAAAAACCATACCGGCACCTCCTCTTCTCCAAGAAAGGCAGCTCAGCAAAATTCTGCCATAACAAGCAGGAAAGAAAATATTTTGCTTTCAAATCCTTCCTCACTATGAGTACCCACATCATAGATAAACATAATGAAAGGGAGCAAATTATCAAGTGACATTCCATCCGTGTGTTGACTGTACTTTTAACAAAAATATGGACAAAGATAAAATGGACTATAGAAGCACATTCAGATTTTATCAGAACAATCTCTAGAACACTAATCCAAATCTCATGTTACAGTTTAGCACTGCCCTGTAATCCTGTGGAACAGTGCCCACTTTATGCTTGGAATATCCATATTTAGAAATACTTTATTATGAAACATAGGTTTAAAAAGCAAAACATGATTTTTTTTTTTTTCCCCAGTGTTCTACATAGGTAGTTGAATTATTCATATTTAAAGAAGAGCCACATATTTTGCCTTTTTTTTTTTAATTCTATCTATATAACTTGCAGCTGGTAGTCTACAAAGAGAGACATTGTCAACATGTGATAGGACACATCCCCCAGAATACTAGCACTTTGGAGCTAAAACAGGCAGCACAGTAAATTGTTGTGGAAACCTGATGACAGTTTTGTTGTTTCAACACTTTGACTAGAATTTCAGCTACCAATGATGGAAGGATAAGAAAGAGAACACTGGTCTGGATTTCAAAGTTAACGGTGATAACATCTTGCAGCTGAAATTGCACCGTGGACTGAGCTGGTATTCTCTTCTTGTCCTATAGTGCTAAACAAAAGCAAACAAATGAAAAGATTTCTCATTTACACGGCGACAGGACCATCTGCTGCCCAAGTAATAACCCAAAATAAAACAGTCCTTTAGGCACTGCACTGGCTGGAGCAGCGCGTGTGCAACGCGCACGCTGACATAGTTTACCCGCTGCAAGGAGAGAGGCTGCCTTACGTAAGGGCCTGCCGTTTCCTTTTTTTACTTTTTTTCTTGCTAGCTATGCAGTTTTTCAGTGCTCCCAAAGGCTGTTTTATTTTTCAGACTATCTTTAACCAGAGACAATCTTGCAAGAAAAGTACAAGTCTTTAAGGCTAACGTTTCAATCCAAGCAGAAGAACTAGTCACACAGGATTTTTGAAGCTTCAACTCATTTTAAATTACACTTACATTCATTTCTGCAGTTTTTCTGCTATAAGCAAATGAAGAACCTCATTCTGCATTCCACTGAACACCTCAAATCCCCTTGACAGTCAATGAACATCTGGAGTCCAAATGAATACAGAATTAATCCCCAAGGCTGGACAGCAAAACAGGTCAGGAACCATCCCTGCTACAAAAGTCACTGTAGAAATCTTGCAGCAGGTCAACTGAAAGCAGGCTGCACTTCACTACTGATTTTGTAACACAAGTTTTATTTTCAGATCATTTTCCCTTAACCAGCTCTTGCTCACAGTATAGCATTAGCACAGCTATAAGTGTAATGACCTAAACTATCCCAATAAAACCTACAAGAAGTAGGCCCACCCATACTCAGTAGCAGGGCATTCCTAGGACATTCTTTTAACCAGATTCTTAGCACCCTTCACTCTCCCAAGAGTGTTTGGAGGAGTTGATGGTACTCAGCTCCTGGGGCTTTTAAGCCTTTCCTTTTCCTTCCATTGGGGTGGGGGGGCAGGGCATGAAGTAAAAGTAAAAACAAAAATGAAAAAGGAAAGAAACAAAGGAAGTCAACAACACACACGTGCTCTCCTACACACACACACCCCCACACAGGAAAAAAAAAAAAAAAAAAAAAAAAAAAAAAAAGAAAAGTGGTCCGCGTGGACATCTTGANAAAAAAGGAAAAAGGAAAGTTGTACGCGGTGCCAATCTGGAATGAAATGGATTTTTGAACAGACAGTCATATTTGGCACTGTCAGCAAAAGCTTGTGGGTGGCCCTGTGTCTCTGTGAGCCTTAATGCCCTTTTTACATTGGTCATTTAAAAATGTCCCCTAGAAAGTTCAGCTGTGCTGCTTCTGACATTATTTTCACAATGCTGCTGAACGGACTCGATGGAGAGATTCACTTTGTCCCACCCAGTTCCATAAAGCATGATACATTAAGGACATATTCCATTTGTCCCTCAAGTAGCATTTTTATGGTCCATGCAGATCCACGATTATTTTCCCTTTAAAAACAATCAACAGAAACCAGAACTCTCTGTTGGAGAGCATGGCAATTAAAAACTATTGGATCTCCCAAACTGAATCCTACGATCCTCAGGCAGAAGACTGGATTAAAGGGTCCTTGCATGGTTCCAGCTGCATTCTCAGTACACCACTTTTATGAAGAAACCAGAGCTGTAGAAATTCCTCCGGCATGGCGTGGAAACCAGAATCGGGCAAGACATTGTCATAGTAATGATGGCTAATAAACTTCCCATGCAGGTCCACCGAGAATGGCCAGAAGCCATAAATTGTTACTTCTTCACACAGACCAAGGGCAGCACTGACTAGGAAAAGTCCCGTGGAAAGCCGTTTAGCATGGATACCTTTGCTCTTCCAGAACTTGCCAATGTCACGTAGGAAATTGGGGTTGGCGAAAAGGACTGCCTGCTTGGCACCGAAGTCCTCCAGGGTGTAGTAGACACGTAGGGACGGGCCTGTCCCTGTCTTCATGGAGAAAGCTGGCATGTAGATGTAGCTGTGGTTATAAACCTTCACACTGTCCACAAATGCTTTTCGAGACCACAGGAGATTCTGGAACCTGTAAGAAAAACAGCAAAATAAGTTGGTCACACATAGGTTTTCCCAGTCATTTCAAAACCCAGCTAAAAGCTGCTCTTCATACACATATTTACAATTACCTGCACACCCTTCTCAAGCCCAGAGCAAGTCCAGACAAACTTCTGACTATCTGACACCGCCTCTCTTCTAAAAACATAAACCTGAACAGACAGCTGAAAACTCTCTGGTATACTGCTAACTCCAGAAACCAAAACGTTTCCGATGTCATCGTTTCAAAAAACCCTGAATGAACACTGACAGCTTTTCTGAAAATCAATCATTTTTAGTGACATTTTTCTTTTTGTCCAAAACCCAACCTACGTTTTCAGGCACAGGAATCTTTAAAAAAAAATTTAAAGTCCATGTTGTTCTTGTTTCTTAAAAGCATACTAAAAAAATAATCCAAGTTACATGCTGAACAAGCAATACCAAGAAGTATTCAAATAGAAACTTTGGACTTATAAAACTTGTAAGAATTGTTTTTGTTATGCCTGTATAGTGATTTAGGTTGTGCTACCGTAGTAGGTAGTTCCCATTCTGGAACTGAGAGAAATCTCAAAGAACATACTTTTTTACAAACAGTAAAACAGAAATCAATGAATTGCTTAGGATAAGTGGCACCACAAAAATATAGCAAGAGGCCCCAAACAATATTCAGAGTTGGTGTTTAAGATGGCATGATTTACACAGTAAGGTTTAAAAGCAGCTGGTATTTGTAGCATGTAAGTTAAAAGCGAGACTAGTTGGCAACTATGAGGAAGGCAATGTAGATCTACAGATTATTTCTCTAACATGATAGTCTTCTCATCTCTTGATATAAAAACTACATTAGGTTACAATTTATTAAATTGCTAATAGCTATTTGCTGATGTCTACTTTATCTCCGATGTTAGACTTATATACTACTCCAAACCAGTATCCTCTAAAGCTATAACCTTTCCTTGCCATATGCTTCTGGATATGCCAAGAGGAACAAGATGGCTGGTAGGAAATCCTAGGCCATTCACGCGCACCAGAACCTGGACTGATGTCTGACCTGTCCTGACATCTGACACTAAACAAATCACATTTCAGTAAAACATTCAAGTATCCTGAACATGTATCATTCATTGTATCCAATACAGAGGTCAGCCAGAGCCACAGGTAAAATCCAACACGTAAAGTACAAACTTGCTAAGGAGCAGGAACACTTGCTGTCCTGAAGTGTTGACTGCATTGGAGGGTACCTCTGCATGAGAAAGTCACTATGATTTACTCTCAGTAATCTGCTTTCTTTCCAAAGTCCATGTAATCTTCAGAGCACCAGCAAGTCCTCCCCACCTTTAGCATGTGATGGTATCTATAGATACCATAGGCAAAGTTTACCGCATTAAAAGCCACTTCTGCGCAAGCCTCACACGCACTCTTTCATTGCAGCTGGATTGCTCTCCCGCATGTGATCCCTATCTCAGCTCCCCAGTGCCCATCTTGCCCTTGATGCTGCCTCCTCTCTCTGTTTCCTGCAGCCAAGGCAACTGTGTCATGATGCAGCAGAGGAGTCAGAACAAAAAACTTGCGACAGCAGCACTGAATTTTTTTCCTTTCTCTGGGGCAGGCAGAGATAGGTATAAGAATACCTTTTTTAAAGGGTTATGATAAAATCAATTTTATGTATAGAATGCTTTGAAACAACAGCGAGAATCATGCACACAGCAAGATACACAGATTCAAGTAGGATGCCAGATGACCTCAAGAAAGCACCAGATAAAATTTGATCTGAAACAACTGCCAACAAAAAATACAGTTTCAGCAGCACTGAAAAGCTTCATGAACATGTGCCACATTTTTTGAAGTCTTTGTTTTGGCAGAAAACTTGAAATATTCCTAATAAGTTGAAAGGCTTTGTTGCCATTTTCAACATGGGATATTTGGTCTCCTGATTTGCTAAACGTCTCTTTCAAAATTTCCTCCAAGCGGTGCTAGAATAAAGCTGTTCTGAAGCAAACCCCCTGAAATCTGCCTGGGTCTTCATCACCGTTTTGCTCTGCAGATCTGCTCCTACTGCATGGTGCTATTTGCTAATGTAGACAAAGCCACTGTCTTCCAAGCAAAAAAATCAATTCAATCTGAACATACAAAACAAAACAATAAAAATAATTCCCTAACTTACTACATTTGGCATTCTCTTCTGTAGAAACAGCCAAGACACAGCTGAATACAGAAGCCCAGCAAAGACCAAGGTGCCCTGGCAGAAATTAATTGTCTGGCTGTACCTTCTCATATGGGGCCTCTCGCCCCATTGCTGTCAGACCTTTAACTGAGTGTTCCCCAAAACAGGCTGTATTACCATCCTCTCTTCCTAAGGAGCAGCAAGACAACCTGTCAGATTATCAGGTATGGGAGTTTGGTCCATCCTATCAAACTTGTTCCATTTTCATCAGGACACAGTCACTGAGGGGAAAAAACAAAATCCCTAGCTTAATACCTTCAATATTCACCTAGGCGCTCAGAGCCTCAGTATCCAAACCCTGTTCTAATAACCCTAATTGCTTATAAAAGAATAAGACCAGCAGCAGGCTTTTGGACTATCCCCCTCCTGATAATTTGGGACATCCACTGGGAGGTGGGAGATGCACATTCAGACTTCCTTTCGCAGTAAGGGGAACTTGAACACACAGCTTGATGCAATAGGGTCCCTGCACCTTGGCTGAGGGGAAGGCAGAAACAGGTCCTCTGTCACTCCTGGAAGCCTGTTTCACCATGTCCTTTCCCACTTACAGCTAGTTAACAAATTTAACTTCAGATGGCAAATAGATGTGGTTATTCTAAAACTGCATGTTTCAGCAAATTTACTGTTCACAGAAAAGCACTGTGCAGCTCTAAGATGAATACATTAAAATTGCTCAGATACAGTCACAGAGGACCAGGGACTGTCTCTGAATATTCATGTGGTATCTTTGCCACAACATGTTTATGCTTCTTCTAGATGAATCTCCCCAAATGTCTTAAAAAACCGAGAAGTGAACGATGCTGCCATGAGAGCGGTGCATGGGAGGGACTTCATGCAGAAGGGACAGCATTTGTCATGCTACTGCAAACTGTCCTTCAGGAACATCATCATCTCCTGGAAACCCATGCCTCATTCAGATGGTCTGGATTGCTGTGTCAGTAGGCATCACGCCCAGTTCAACAGATGGACATTATACAGGTGGCCAGGAGCCCATGTAGAAGCATAAAACATGCTGATTACGGCTCGTCTGATGGCCTAACACAGCCAAAAGCTGCTGCCCATCTTGCACTCCTCGTGAGGGGAGATATTAGAAGCAAATGAAATTTTACATTCCCCATTTGTAAAAATAGGAGCCCTGTCCAGTTTTCTGACATTTCACAGGCTGGTTACAGGCTCAGAAATCTGGGGACAAAGGCTGTGCATCAGCAAGTTTCTAGAAATGGTGCTGGAAGTTCAAGCATATCTTCCTTTAGCTCCCAATCCAGACAAGGAGTACTGCAGGCAACTCCATTCCAGCAGTGGCTTTGAGGGCACCATACCACATCTGTCCCAGCAGAGAGTGAGGAGGCTACTCCACACCTGACAGAGAGACCAGGAGGGCTATTCCTCTGCAGCGGACCAGCTCTGTAGCACATGTGTGAGCATGGTAATATGGTTCCTTCCTTCTTATCTTGGCACAGATGCCACCAGCCTGGTGCAGTCCTTGCATCCAGGTGGGCAGAAATGCCTTCCCTCATGCTGATCCTTGCCCAGCCTTCTTTGAATGAGGAGCCCCTAGTTCCTAGTTAGAGCTCACCTCAACCTGACATGCTTTCAACACTCAGTACTCTCAGTGGCAGAGCCCAGAAGCTGCGCAGGTCCTCCTCGCTCACAGGGCTTCAAAAGAAACCCATCAAATGATCCAGCCCCTCATGCAATCTCGGTGCATCTCGGGTGACGTTATCGCCCCAGCTCAGCTCTGAGCAAGAAACAGCCGAAGGGCTTTCAGGGTCATCCTCTGACCTTCTGCAGTCAAGCTCACACAAACGCATGGCGGGTTGCCAGCATTTAGATAAAACTGGAGCTGGAGTCTCCCAAACCCTGAGCAGCACCTGAAGACTATGAGAGCTGCTTTGTAATTTGCAGTAATGCACCCTGGCAGCCTGACGGCAGCCCGGAGAGATGGTGATGACTGTGAACACTGGTGAAAGAAGATCACGACATGCTCAGCCCAGGCACTTTACTTCCACTACACTCATTAATGGACAGTGAGCAAATAAAATCATCAGCAACACATTTTTGCTGTCAGGTCCATATGACAGATCAACTTAAAAAGCACAACTTTCACCAGGCACGTGTAGGCACAGCTGCACAGATATCAGAGAAATAATTTACTTGATACCAGCTAGAGTTCCCTCAAATGCTGCGCTCTACTTTTCCAGAGAGAACAATGCATCCAAGAGAAAACTGCCACAGTACATTGCCATGACAGTACAATCAAAGACTTAAGAGCATTGTTTTGGTTTTTGTTTTTAATCTGGTTTTAATGTTCTTATTGATGTTCTTTAGCAGACAGGACTGCTCTCTGGTACTAAGCACAAAGAATTTGCTGCAGTGACATTGAGCTAACCCACTTGCAGATAATAATGGCATCATTTTCTCGCATCTTGGTTTCCTTTTGATCTCCCCAGAGAGTCAGTATCTCATGCCTGTGATGATATTCCAGTCATTTACTCTGTTGGCATCTGCAAAGTCACGAGTTCAGCATTCTAGATTAATTGCAAGTTGACTTACCAGAAAAAAAAAAATTGAGTAATGAGGAGAACAGCTCAGATGCCAAAGAAATAGTGTATTATTTTAAAATTAAGACAAGTAGAGCTCAAGGGAATGCAGCAGAAGGCATATAAAGACTTATGTATTTGTCCCTATGGCAAAGGATAACCTTACAAAAATTATGTAGATAATTTGATGTCAGCATTGGCTAAGAATGATTTAACAATTTGCTGCAGCTGTTGGAATATGCTTACAGCTGGGGTCACAACAAGTCCGCTTGCAACCACACACCTGAACCTCCACTGCAGCGACAAAGGAGTTTTACTGCACTCATTTCTCAGAGAGCTTTTATGCTTTCAAACAGCGATGCCCACCTTAATGCCCTGTGCTCTCATTCATATCATGCACTTCTTGATTATCTGCCCCTTTGGGGCCTGTGTAGCCAATCTTACTAAAACACAGACTGTGCTTTTATTAACAGCATACTAGTTTCCATGCGCTCATTCTCCATGCAGGCACTTTTGGCGTGCGTTAGGTGCAAGGTAGACTATTCTACTTGTCCACATGGAGAGCCAGAAATGAGCACTTCAAGTACTGTAAATTGACCCCCTTTCTGGTTTTATCCCAACTTCCCCAACTACACAAGCCATTGTTTATTTAGCCTAAGGATAGCTACCTGACTTAAGATTCAATTATAATCCCATTAAAGGCAATGGTAAAACCAACTCTGATCTCACTGGAAGCATGCTCGGAGCCTCAGGCAAAAAAACCTCAGGTCTGCAATGCACTTCAGCGCGATTAGAAAAGGTATGAAGTAACTTGAGCAATCATAAAGGCTGGTCATTAAACCAATAAAATTACAAATGCCAAACATTCTCCATCAATGCAGGAGCCTTTTATTCCTGTGGTAGATCCCAGTGCTTTGTCTAATCTCATGTCAAACATCCCTTCAGCACAAGGGATTCTCCTCTGTTCACACTGCGGGCCCCTCCACAGGTACCACGGTCACCCAGTCAAGAGCTCGTGGCATGGATGGGGTGATGCTATTCCCATCTTTTCCTTTCCCTTTGCTCTCCTCTATTCCCTCCTGACTGCCCTTTATGGACCTAAAGACAGCAAATCTTCCACTCAGACTCTCAGCAGAGATGCTCACGCCTCCCAGGGTATGACTGTCTCCAAAGCTCACTTCAGCTCATCCCTTCGGCACAGCCTGCAGCCTGCTGACACCCCACACTGCCTCCTCTTCCTTATGGATGGAGGGTTCCAACCTCGAAGAACCTATGCTTTCATCTCTGGTCCCAAAGATTAAAGACAAACAAATTAGCCTGATTCTCCTTTTTATACACCTTTTCAATGGCTTTTTCCAGGTCAGGGATTCTGGCCACTCCCACCATCAGCTCCAAAGACCCAAAAGCAAGGAAACATGCTCTTTCCACAGTGACTGCAGACTACATCTTTCTCTGCCAGGCTGTTTCTTAATGACATGCTGTCCTTAGCACATGACCTTCAGAATAATTTGGTGCACTCGGAAAGTCCAGTTAGACATTGCAGAGGTAGGTTCTAATCCCCATGAAGAGGCAGGCTCTCCTTCTGACTGAATCCAGTATTAATTAAGGGTTTTTTTTTTAAACCTCCACCCATTACTGCTCTTACGCTGTCGCCCTGGGAATACTATATATAGTGCCAAGGGAAAGCTGACTCTCTGTTTTTCAATGGAACACAGAGCTATCCTATACGCCACAGCAATGAAACATTAAAATCAGCATTCACTGGTATTTTGGGACTGGTTTGTGATCCTTATTNNNNGGACTGGTGTGTGATCCTTATTCTGCCAACTCAAATTAGAATGTGCTTTTAATAGCTACTCTTTCCAAAACCAGCAGAGCTAAACATCAATCCTTTCTGTTATCTGACAGCTTGAATCTTAGCTTTCAAAAGATGAGCTGTTCATCTTAGTTTGACTCTTTGAAGATTGTGGCTGCTAAAGTCATACACAAGTGGAAATAATATAGAAGGATAGCCAGAACAGCATGGCTGTAAACTACTTGTATTGTC
>VZTL01026980.1:77627-90792 GCA_013400535.1 Scopus umbretta | reverse complement strand
CGCAGAGCCCCCCCAGAGCTGCCCCAGGGCCAGATCCTGCGCCCAGTCCCTGCTCTTCGCTTGTGCGGTCACGAGAGGTGCTGACACAACACCCCGACCCCAATGGCGTGTGTGGCGTTTTGGACCCTGGGAACATCCAACAACGATGAAAATGCATCAAAAAAACGTAGTAACATGGGTGGTTGACCAAACCCAACTGCCTCCATTGAAACCGGGCTCCCTTGGATTTTTTTTTTTGTCTTCGTAACTATATTAGAAAGTCTGAGTCGGCACCGTGCAATTTGTGCTTTCCAGCCTCGGGGCCAAATATCCTCATAGGAGCAGATCTAAGGGCCGTAGTTGAGGCTTTGAGTGAGATACCGTCTTTCGCTGCTCCCTTTGCACCGCATGAGCTGCAAAATGTGGGGAGCCCCACGCCTGGCACAGCCCCACGGATCTGTGTGGCCGAAGCAAGCCCGGGCTGAAGCGGGGTTTGGGCAGATGCACCACCCCGCTGTTAAGAAACCCCTATTTTTTATCGGAACTGAGCTGATGAGGTTGGTTCAAGCTCCTAGGTGGATGGCACCAAGCTGGCGCCTGGTGTGACTGCAACAGCGTTGGCCTTCACCTCTCCCAGATTTGCAGGCTGTGGTTGAAAACTCATCCCAGGCGCTGGGATGGGGTTTGCTGAGGTTTGGAGGGCAGGTTTCACCCATCCCTATGGTCCCCACTGATGCCTCTGAGGTCTGTCTCTAGATCTCCTTTACGTTCACGGGGAGTTCTGGTGGCTGAGAGAGCCAAGACAAGCAAAGCCAGGGGTGCTGCTGGTGGGAGCCTTGGGGTCACCAATATTCCCAACATGGCCACCTGCTCCACTGCCTTCTCCGGGTGGTAATAACCAGGAGTGGCCAGAGCTGTCCTGCGTCATCCAAGGCTTCTCCCTGAGACATCCATGAGGTGGTGGTCCCCAAGGGCAGGATGGATGGGCTGGCTGCATCCTAGGTGGGGCACCTCACCCTCTGTGGTGATAGCCCCACGCGTGGGGCTCGGCAGAATTAAGGTGCTTTCCCTGGTCTTTGCAACAACATGGGCTTGATGGATCACATATGGCGTAGGGGAGTTGTGTTGCCTGAAGTTCTGTTTCTGGGTGAATCGTCCTGTTCCCAAAAGCACTTACTTTTTGTTTTCATTCCCTGGGGAAAGCAACTCTGTTCCAAAGGTCTGTTGTCCTTTGCTGCTGACCTTTAGACCGCAGGGGCTTTCAATAGTAAACAGCAAGCAGCTCTCCCCCAAGAGGGGGAAAGCCTGGGCAGGGCGCGTGCAATTACACACACTTGTTAACCAGATGAATGGGAGTGCATGGGAGAAGGGACCTCTGGTGAAAACCTGGATGGAAAAAGGGCTTTGTTTTGGGAAATGTGGGGGCTTGTGGGGTTAGCCCTCACGCTACGCGCTCAAAACACACCCGGCGTCACCCTTCCCTGAAGCCACGGTGCAGGATTCAGCACAGGCACCTCTTTCACGCTGCTTTGGGAGAAGTGCTCTCACCCTGGAAGGAGGGTAGAGGCATTAATACATTGAGTCTTGAGCCCCTGCGTGCATCCAGGCGGGGGAAAATCTAAAAAGTCGCTAGTCTCCGATATTCTCCACCTCGGGGCTTTTGAACAGCGTTGCGTGTAGATGCATATATTTAAANGTGGGTGCCGCCGCCGCCGCCGCCGCCGCCGCCGCCCCCCGGTGCCACCCACGCGTGGGGAAGCGGCCGGCCATCGCTGAGGGCTGAGGCGCTGCGTGGGGCTGGTGCTGGCGCTGCCGCTCGGGGGGTGGCTTCGGAGCCAGGCCCCGGCAGGCTGAGCCATTTTGGTGCCGGAGCGATGGGGAGGGCGGCCGGGGAATAAAATCGGCGTTTGGGGGAGAGCCGTTGTGGTGAGCTCTTGCAGGTGGCAGGGCGGGGGCGAGCAGGGCCCGAGTGCCTGCGGCTTGGGCGGGAGATGGCGAGAAGAAAGTTCTGTCCCTTGTTTACGGTTCGGAGGTTGCTCCCTGCGCTCAGAAGGAGCGTGGGGGTCTCCTTCGCTTACAGTCCCGGAGATGTTTTCCTAAGAGGTTGTTAAAATCAGATTTCATCAGTGGGAGGCAAAGACTGATGGCATATTCCCTGCCATCCCTCATCCAGCCCTCCCTGGGGATAAAACCTCTGACTCAGGGCTTTGGGTGCCGGCAGAGGATGCTCGAGGTAGAGGATGATCGAAGTAGAGGATGCTCTGCACCTCGGAGCTGTGGTTCCCAGCACCACGGCTCTGCTCCGATGGGCAGAGGGAGCTTGGTTTTGCTTGCGGCTTCCAGAAACGCTGCAGCCCATAAATTCAGAGCTGGGAAAAACTCCTTGAGGGGCCACTCTGCCACCCCCTAACAGCAGGTGGGGATCAGGCGGATGGCGCTTTGACCCTTGGGGCTGCCGGAGAGTCGTGTGGCAGCATCTCTCCACACTCCAGCAGGGTCCGGACCACCCGCCCCTAGCAAAGCCATCCTTTGCAGAGTTTGCCACTTGCATCTTAGCTGAGGGCACAGACATCACGGTGCAAGGTGCTGAGGTGGGCAGAGGCGGTCAGGTTCTGCCTGAACCCCAGGCATCAGGAGCGGGNACCCCAAAGCACACGAAGCCGAGGAGCGGCTGAGAAGTCGCCGGGGAGGCGTGTGTGAGTGCGCCGCTACTAGAGAGGAGCGGTAGGAGCCGGGCGCCTTGTAGGGTTTTTACGGTGGAGCAGGCAGCGCTGCAGCGGCTGGGAGCCCTGCCTGCCGCCCGCCCGCCGCCCGCTGCCCGCTGCCCGCCCGCAGCCACAATGTCAAGAGGAGACACGTGTACGTAAGCGCCTGGCGAGGCCGGAGCGGGGCCCAGGCGGGCCGGGCAGGGGGGTCCCGGGGCGCGATGCCTCCCGGTGCCGGGNAAGACTGATGGCATATTCCCTGCCATCCCTCATCCAGCCCTCCCTGGGGATAAAACCTCTGACTCAGGGCTTTGGGTGCCGGCAGAGGATGCTCGAGGTAGAGGATGATCGAAGTAGAGGATGCTCTGCACCTCGGAGCTGTGGTTCCCAGCACCACGGCTCTGCTCCGATGGGCAGAGGGAGCTTGGTTTTGCTTGCGGCTTCCAGAAACGCTGCAGCCCATAAATTCAGAGCTGGGAAAAACTCCTTGAGGGTCCACTCTGCCACCCCCTAACAGCAGGTGGGGATCAGGCGGATGGCGCTTTGACCCTTGGGGCTGCCGGAGAGTCGTGTGGCAGCATCTCTCCACACTCCAGCAGGGTCCGGACCACCCGCCCCTAGCAAAGCCATCCTTTGCAGAGTTTGCCACTTGCATCTTAGCTGAGGGCACAGACATCACGGTGCAAGGTGCTGAGGTGGGCAGAGGCGGTCAGGTTCTGCCTGAACCCCAGGCATCAGGAGCGGGGAAGCCGTCCTCCAGGCTGGGGCGAGCTGAAGCCGTCCTCCAGGCTGGGGCGAGCTCTCCCCCTCCAACTCCTTCACACCCGCCTCCGTCTCCCCCTCGCTGCAGCGCCAGGACGATGAAGTCGTACCAGAAGCTGACAACGGCAGCGCCGCAGCCAGCGGCGTGCCAGGTGGAGGAGGAAGGGTCTGCACCGATGCCCGCCGGCCGCGGGAAGCTGGCCCCGTGGTGGGTAGGCAGTGGGCTGCTGGTGGCCGCCGTGCTGCTGAGCGCCATCACTGTCTGGGTGCTGCAGCAAGTATCAGGGGGCTGGCCCAGACCCACGCTGCCCCCCAAATGTCTCCTGGTACCCGAAAGCCACCGCTTTGACTGCTACCCGGAGCGGCGCGTGGTGGTGACCCAGGAGCTGTGCGAAAGCCGGGGGTGCTGCTTCATCGAGAGCCCTCCACCGGCGGGGGGCAAGCGGGGGGTGCCCTGGTGCTTCTACCCCCCTGACTTCCCCAGCTACACCCTGGAGAGCCTCAACCAGACAGCACTGGGCATGGTGGGGTTGCTGGTGCGGAGGGCAAAGGCCTATTACCCCCGGGACATCGAGATGCTGAGGTTGGACGTGGAGTTTGAGACAGACACGCGGCTGCACATCAAGGTGAGCTCCCCGCTGGCTGCCCTCCCGAGCTCGTGACCGTGCTCCTGCACCCCTGCGCCCTCTGTCACATAAGTGACTGTCCCCTGCTCAGACTGACTCTGGAAGCTACTGTGCTCCAGGCATGGCGGCGTGTGGCCTCAGTGAGCATCTCCAACCCTTTGCCCTCTTGCTTTACTGGTCTTTAAAGTGCATTTTCTCCCTTTTGCAGATAACGGATGCGGCCAACCCGCGGTACGAGGTTCCCCTCGAGGTTCCCCGGGCGATGAAGAGAGCAGAAAACCCCATCTACAGCCTGGACTTCTCCTGGGACCCCTTTGGGGTGCTGCTGCGGCGCAGGGCAACTGGGACAGTGCTGTAAGGACCCACCTCTTCTGCATCCCACAGCGGGTGGGGGAAAGCTCATCCTACCCTAGGCAGGCTCCAGCACGCTTCCTGGAGGTTATTCCTTAGGGAAAGTCACACTGTGAGATCTCCAGCCAATAATCACTCTTCTTCTTCATCTTTCCAGCAGTGCTTATGTGGGGATGTGGCAGCCCTTGGCTTCCCGGCCCCACAGGCTGGCCACGTTCTTGCTGTGACAGTGGCAGGGCTGGGTGGGATCAGCACCCCTCTAAAATCCTCCCAATGCCCAAATTCCTTGCCAGGTCCTACAGCAGCCAAACATTGTGCAGGTCCCCAGCATGTCACTGATAAGGGACCTGGTGGCTCGGGGAAAGGGCCACCAAAGGGTTGTGGCTTTGCCTGTTTCACCCTGCTTTTGGGTTTCCCTGGCTGTCCAAACTACAGGGACACCCCCAGCTCCAGGCTTTTTGTGCAGAAAGGACTGTGGGTGGCTTTGCTGCACTGCTCCCAGTGACCTCTCTGGCTTTGCCCGCACTAAGCAACAGCTTAGTTGGTGAGCACCAACGGCTGGTCAATGTATGGCCAGGGTGTTTTGAGATCCCATCCTTTCCTCCTCCTTCCCGTTTGCTGGCATCTGTGGTCCATACTTCACTTGGGAGCTGCTTATCAGTGACGACAGGCTGAGAAACCCGACCGCTGCATCCCTCAGTGGTTAATAATAACCTGCGTGGAAACTTCTGGTGTCAAAGGCAGGGCTGCGCTGCACTGGGTCAGGCTGGTTCAGGCTTGGGCTGTGCCTTGTGTCCAGCCAGACCCAAATTTGCTGCCTGGGCTGGGGTGTTGGGACTGGATGCAGGGTGGGACATACACTGCCCTGCTGGCCTTTGGGATGCTTTGAGAGGGAAGGGGTCAATTGTTGGTGGGCACATGGATCCAGATGGATCCCAGCATCCCTTCTTGACTCTCTCTGTCCCTCGGTGTCATCCCGGCAGGCTCAACACCACCGTGGCCCCCTTAATCTTCGCTGACCAGTTTCTCCAGATAGCCACATCACTCCCGTCCAGGTTCCTCTACGGGCTGGGGGAGCATCGTGGCACCTTCCTGCACAGCCTGGACTGGAACACCCTCACGCTGTGGGCACGCGATGTCTCTCCCACGGTACCATCTCCCCCCTCCCCGCAGGGCTGCAGGGGGGCAAGGATGGGGGTGCCGCTCTCCAGTGCACGGGACAAGCCCTGGGAAAACATGGCAGGGGGGTGGGCAGCAGCACTGGGAGAGGCAGGGAGTCGTCGAGGCCAGCAGGCAGATACGTGCCAGGGAGGATTTCAGAGCAATTGCAAAACACTCTTGGTGCTCCACGGGCCCTGGGTGTTTTCCGCTCCACCCTGCCGCTCATGCAACAGGTTGTGGCGAGGCAGGAGCTTTTCCTCTTGTCCAGCCCAGCTCAGTAGCAGCCCCCAGGCTGTGAGGAAGAAGCAGCCTCCCATGGCCTTCATCACCAGCTCTGAAACCATCCTCATCCCTCTCCTTGCCCTCCACAGGGGATGACAGATGCCTGGTTGGGTGGTGGCAGCAGATGCAACGGGGCCATTTGCTTGCCTTTGGGTGACACAGGGCTCTCCTGCTTTGTCCAGGAGCTGCTCTCTCACACGGCACCTCCTCTTTGCAGGAATCATTCAACCTCTACGGCGCTCACCCCTTCTACCTGCTGATGGAGGAGGGTGGAGATGCTCATGGGGTTTTCCTCCTCAACAGCAACGCAATAGGTAAGTTTTCCAGGGGATGCCGGCTGGTTTGTCCCTGGAGGATGACCCAGCAGGTGGGGACAGATGGGAGCTGCCAGTTCAGGAACTTGGGGCGAGAGGAAGCCATAAACGGGAAAGATGTGGTTTGATGGCTTCGTTACTGAGCGTAGCCATCTGTTTCCTGGCTACTGCGAGGCTCTTTAGCAACTGCCGAGCAGTTTAACCACACGTCCAGCTGCTGAGTTGCCATCAGAAAAGCAAGTCCCTCGCGTGCGGGTCCATGCCTGTTCTCTCTCCGCCTGAAACGGCCTTGCCTCCAGGCCCGGCGGCGTGGCACGGCTGGGGCGGCAGCCGGGGATGCCGTCTGCCACCCGCGCTCTTCCCAGCTGTGCTCCGCTGGCTGCGCCATGGGATCTGCCCATGTGTGCCAGCTGATAACACGGCAGCTCCCGTGGGTTCCTACCGTGTTGTGGATGGCACGGGTGGCCACCCGTCCCTCCCAGCAGCCGCCGCTTGTAGCCAGCTGGGCCGATGCTGCGCACACCGGGGCTCTCGTAGCTCCAGCTGCGCTCTGCTTTGTTGGAGCGATGCTCCTGAGTGGGAGCTTGCGGGAGATGCAGCCACCCGAGCTGAGGTTAGAGGGCTCATTCGCGTGAAAAGCTCTTCCCAGGAAAGCCTTTGCTCCCACATGCTCACTTGTACAAGTAGCTCTCAATTCATTTAGGAGGGGATCCGGGGGGAGGACGTGAAGGACAGCCCTGCATGTGCTTGGTCTTCAAGTGGAAGCCAGGAGAGCGGCGCAGCTTTGGGCTTAAAGAGCACATTTTTAAGATAGTGAGCTTTCTTCCCACGTAAGCCAGCGATCCACCCAGGCTGCAACGATATAAGCCTCCAGACGCTCCTTTAGCATCCGCTGAGCGCAAGGCAGGGATTTCTCCGTTCCCCTGCTGGAACGGAGTGTTGGAAGTGTTGCCTGTGGTGCTGCCTGGCCCCTGCCGTGGCAGTTAGGGTCTGGGGGTTGCTCCCCAATTCTCACTGTCATTTTCTCTTCCCCCTTCTGCAAAGAGGTGGCCCTGCAGCCTGCTCCAGGCCTGACCTGGAGGACCATCGGGGGGGTGCTGGATTTTTACATCTTCCTGGGGCCCGATCCCAACATGGTCATCCAGCAGTACCAGCAGGTGGTAGGTACGTGCCTGCACCCTGACGTGGCCATCTGCGGGCACCTTCCCTATACCCCCATCCCTGTCTCACCCCAGCTTCACCACCATCCCCAGCCCTCCCAGCTGGGTAGGGGTCAGCAGTCCCCAGCCATCCCATCCCCAGCCCTCCCAGCATATCATGGGTCAGCGGTCACCTCCTTTCCCCCTTCTCCCCTTCCCCTCCCATCCTTTTGAGATGCTGCTGTTGTCCTGGGACACCCCATCCGTGCTCCTGCTCTCTCGCTGCAGGTTTCCCAGCCATGCCGCCCCTCTGGGCGCTTGGCTTCCACCTCTGCCGCTGGGGCTACGGATCCAGCAATGAGACCTGGCAGACCATGAAGGCCATGAGGAACTACCAGATCCCCCAGGTAACTCCCCAGACCCATGGAGGCGGGGTCTGAAGTCTTGTCACGCATCCCTGAGCCTCTGTCCCGCAGGATGCACAGTGGAATGACATTGATTACATGGACGGGTACCGGGACTTCACCTTCGATCCCTGGAAATTCGCCTCCCTTCCCTCACTGGTGGAAGACCTCCACAAACACGGGCAGCGCTACGTTATGATCTTGGTACTCCCCTTCCTCTCCCTCTGTGCTGTCTTTGCTGCAGAGCTGAGGTGCAAGGCAGCGGCATAAGGGATGCTCGCGGTCCCAGCTGATCATCCCCAGCCCCGGGGATTTTTATGCGAGGTCGGTCCCCAGTGCTGGGCAGACAGTTGTAAACTGCCACTGGAAATCCCCTTAATGCAGGGACAGCGGAGACACAGGCCAGGTTCCCGTGCTGTGCTCCCGTCTGCTGCGGGAGTACAGGGATGCCCCTGCCCCCATGGGCGAAAGAATGGAGGAACTGTGGGTCAGGCTGTTTAACTCGTGGGTGCTTGGCTTGGGTGCCCCCACATCCCCACAAGTGCTGGGATCTCATGACCCAGCTATGATCTCCCTTCTGCCCTCCGCGAAGAAAGCGGGTGCAGGTTCTGCTTGCTGGGGGCCGTGGGGAGCAGGGGATCCCAGGGAGGGAAAGGTTGGGTTCCCTTGCCGTTGAACTCCCCGTTGTAGACCAAGCCCGGCCATGACCCGATGTTTCTTGCATAAGTGCAAGACTTCTTATATTTGTCCCCCTCTCCCCAAAATGCCTTAAATGGGTTCTGGGGACTTGCAGAAGTGGCATTTTAGAAAACATGCCTGGAAGTGCTGAAGTAAGTTTCTGTTCCCCTTGGGGGAAACAGCCGCCGTGTGTGGGCTCTGGCTGACCCCGTCTGGGTTGTCATCTTCTCTGAATCACACCGGCCTGCCAGGGGGAAGGGGCCACCATCCGCTGGGAAAGGCACTAACGCTCTGCTCTGTCTCCAGGACCCTGGCATCAGCAGCACCAACCCTCATGGCTCCTACTGGCCTTTTGATGAAGGCTTGAGACGAGGCTTGTTCTTAAACACCTCCCAAGGGCAGCCACTCATCGGGCAGGTGAGGAGCTCCAGGGGGAAATCCCAGTCCCGCGGGGTTGTGCAATAGCAGGGTTGGGATTTCATCCCTCATGCTGGAGGGAAAGCCAAGCAGCCGAGGGACCTCTCTGGGATGATTGCCAGAGCCTGGCTCAGCCCTCGGCCTCATGTGTCACCTCCTGGCATCTCCACCGGCTCCAGGAGCCGGAGGCACCATGGAGGCACATGTGGAAGTCATATGAGCTTAACGGGGTCGGTGGTGCTGCTCGAGGCCGGTCATCTGATTTCTTTCCCTTCCCGTTTTTGGGGTGAGGGGAGGTTGTTCGCGATGGACACATGCCTCCAGATCTGCTCCACAGCAGTTCCCTCCCACTTTGTCTTGCCCTTTCCCAGACATTTGCTCCCACCAGCTCTCCCTCGCCATCTACAAGAAAGGGGCTTTTAACGTAGCCTGAAAACATGGGGAAAAATTAATCAGCCAAAATTCCTGGAGTGAGGCAAAGCATGGCGAAATCACGGCTCTTCCCTGATGTGCCCTGGCCAGGGTGGTGTCAGGGCTTGTGCAAGCGGAGGCAGAGCAGCTGCTCTGTAAGCCACTGCTGCCCGCCTGGCCCTGCGCCCCTTCCCCGGCTGCGGGGGTGTCCCCAGCACCCCGAGGGTCCCGGGTACCACAGAGGCAGGAGGGATGCTGTGTGTGCAGCAACCAGGACTTGAAGCAGTCAGCCGAGGGTTATCTTCTGTTTTATTGTGCGTTTCAACCCCCGGTCCTTTGACATGCTCACAGCCCCTGGCACCCTGTTGGCCGCAGCAGCCCCCAAGAGCTGCTTGCCTGCTGAACCCACAGTTTTGTGGTTTCCCTGCAGGTCTGGCCTGGCTTCACTGCCTTCGCAGACTTCTCCAACCCAGACACACACCGGTGGTGGCTGGAGAACCTTCAGCGGTTCCATGCGCATGTGCCCTTCGACGGCCTCTGGATCGTAAGTCCTTCCTTGCCCTCAGGTCACTCCCTGCCGGCAGCGGCTCGGCTCACACCTGGTGCATGTCTCTCCCTGGTCCTGGCAGGATCATCTGTCCCTCAAATGCAGCTTTTCCAGGTCTATCAAGTAATCCCCAAAAGCTCCCCATTGAAAATGCTCTGCCATTTTCTTTCCTTAGGACATGAATGAGCCATCCAACTTCATGGATGGGTCTGAAGACGGCTGCCCCCCAGGAGAGCTTGACAGCCCACCATACACCCCGGGTAAGGAAAGAGATGAAATACGAGGCTGGGCTGGTAGGTACTGTGTGCTTTGAGATCACTGGCAGCCGAGTGCTGTGGGAGAAAAGCATTTTTAAGAGACATCATGTCTCCGTTTTACACCCTGGACGTCTCCATCTCTGCTTGTGTGTGCCACTGTCCATGCCCAAGCCTTGCACGCTTGTTGGGGCCATGTCAGGGAGCAGGATGGGACCATCTGTGTGAGCTTTTGGCGCTGGGTTGGCAGCAATGTCTGGCTTCTGTGTGCAGGAGGGCTGGCCCAGAGCCACCAAGCACAGGGGGCATCCGCGTCCCCTGTACCCCCCCCACCGCGTGCCAACGGGGGCTCTCCCTCCTGGCAGCTGTGCTGGGTGATTCCCTCTCTGCAAAGACGGTGTGTGCTTCGGCGAAGCAGAGCACCTCAGTGCACTACAACCTCCACAACCTCTATGGGCTGATGGAAGCCAAAGCCACTGCAAGGTATCCGAGCATCCCGCTTCCTGCCGGCCTGGGGATGGAGTGGGACAAAATCCTGCTGCTCGAGGCTGTGTAGGAAAAGAACAGTGATTTGAGTGCCCGACCCAAAGGGGGGGTGCTCTGGCTGTTCACAGCCTCCAGGATGGGAATAACCCAGCAGAGGAGGGGAGCCAGCGCTACTCCGGGAGGGATGGGTGGATGAGGCCGGTCCTGGTGCTGAGCGTTCCCCGTACCGCTCGGGCTGACTTTCCGGCACTGCGGGGCCGTGGTGGGGCCATACCTCTACCCTCCACTTTTGAGGGATAAGGCGAACTCCTGGTGGGCCTCTCTCACCTCCTGCCCCTGGCTCTCCCCATTGTCTTCCAGCGCATTGATCCAGATCCGGGGGAAGCGCCCCTTCGTCATTTCCCGCTCCACATTCCCCAGCCAGGGCCGGTACTCGGGGCACTGGCTGGGTGACAACCGGAGCCAGTGGAAGGACATGTATTACTCCATCCCAGGTGGGTGGCACAGGCTGCACGCACCCCCCCCCCCCCCCCCAGCACTCCCATCCCCATTGAGCTTTCTGCTTGTTCGGAGACATCTCCAAAACTCCCTGCTGACAGTCCCTGCCCTCAGGGTTGCTGAGCTTCAGCCTCTTCGGCATCCCGCTGGTCGGAGCGGACATCTGTGGCTTCTCTGGCAGCACCTCAGAGGAGCTGTGCACCCGCTGGATGCAGCTCGGCGCCTTCTACCCCTTCGCCCGCAACCACAACACCCAGAATGAGAAGGTCGAGGGCAGTGTGCCCAGTGGGAGGCATCCCAGGGGTGTGCTCTGGGATGCGGAATGTGGGATGCAGGAGGGAAAGGGCAGTGGGGATGCCCGGCAAGGACCGGGCAGCCACTGACTCCCTGCATCTCCCCCAGGCCCAGGACCCGACGGTGTTCAGCCCCGCAGCAAGGACGGCCATGAAGGATGTGCTGCTGACCCGCTACTCCCTCCTGCCCTTTCTCTACACCCTGTTCCACCGTGCCCACCTGCAAGGGGACACCGTCGCCCGGCCCTTGTTCTTTGAGTAAGAGCATCCCTGCCAGGAGCTGGGGAGACACTTAGGCTGGATCATGGAGAAGCGGCCAATCTGAGCGGCGTCTCCATCCCACCACAGGTTTCCCCAGGATGTGGCCACCTTGGGGCTGGACAGGCAGTTCCTGTGGGGCCGGAGCCTGCTGGTGACACCGGTGCTGGAGCCTGGGGTGGACTCGGTCACAGGCTACGTTCCCCGAGGCGTGTGGTATGACTTCTACACGGTGAGGAGCACCGCGGGGCTTGGCCGGGGGCTGAACCATCGGGCTCGGCCGGGTGGTCCCCGCTCAACTGTCTCGGGCAAGGGGTGGGGATGGCTGCTCCCCAGACCCATGGCCGAGCCCACCGCCGTGCCCCTGACCCCCTGATCCCCATGTCTCACTGCCTGCCCAGGGCTCCTCAGTGAACAGCAGCGGGGAGATGCTGAAGATGTCGGCCCCCCTGGAGCACCTCAACCTGCATGTCCGGGAGGGTGCCATCCTGCCCACCCAGGTGAGTGCCCACCCGTCACCTCCCCAGGAGCTGCCCACAGCACGTGTGACCCCACCAGCACCTCAGCTCCCAGATCCCCAGCCTGGATGCTTGCAACTCTACAGCACCCATGTCTTTGAACCCCAGAAACCAGGCACCACCACTGAGACGACCCGACGGAATCCCCTGCGCCTCATCGTGGCCTTGTCCTCGAGTGCCACCGCCTGGGGGGACCTCTTCTGGGATGATGGCGAGAGCCTGGACACCTTTGAGCGGGGCAGCTACTCCTACCTGGTGTTCAACGTCACGCAGGTCCGATGTGGGGAGGGCAGGGGTGCGGGCTCCCATGGCACCCGGCCACCTTGAGCTCATGCCATCCCTTCCTGCAGAACATCTTCACCTCCACTGTCGTCCACGTCAGCACCGAGGCCACTGAGGTCACCATTGGCACACTGAGCATCTTTGGGGTGCGGGAGCCGCCCAGCAAGGTCCTCCTGAATGGCCAGGAGAAGCCCTTCTCTTATCTGGACAACCAGGTACGGCCCCATCTCAGGGTGCCCTGTCCTGGGGGCCCCCATCCTGGGGTCTCCATCCCTCCTCCCCCAGCCCTTGTCACAGGGTTCGTAGCCGAGAAGGTGGGTTAGGACTCCAGGGTGGCTCTCCTGCCATGTCGGGGTTCAGGGGGAGCGGAGCTCAGTCAAGCTGGGTAGGGGAAAGGATGCTCCACATCCCTCTGGTTGAGGCTGTACCCCAAAACGTCTCCTCTCCTCCCGCAGGTTCTCACCGTGAGCAACCTCGGCCTCAGCCTCAGCCAGGGCTTCTCTCTGCGGTGGCTGTGAGCGGGGCGACGAGACCACCCGTCCGGGAGATGCTTGATGCTCCAGCCCTTGAGGCCAGCATGCCGCCACGGAGGAGGCGGTGGGGACTGTCACCTGCTGCCGTGCAGACCCCTCCAGAACGGCTGGGGCCGGTGGGCGCGGGGTGGGGGCTCGGCTGCCGGGTCCCACCCCCCGTGCGGTACCGGGTGGGCGGCGTGGGTCGAGGTGTGGGTGCCCGCGGTCACTGTTGCAATAAAGGCACGTGGAGAGCTTGTCCTGGGAGCGTGACGTGGGGACGGGGGG
>VZTL01026980.1:38232-77459 GCA_013400535.1 Scopus umbretta | reverse complement strand
GCCCAAACCCTCCGGTGAGTCCCGGCGGGCTGCGGCCGCCTCGCCCGGGGAGGCGGGCCCCCGGTGGCCGCGGGCCCCCCGGTGCTGTCACGCCTGTCCCTTGTCCCCCTTGCAGCGCACCCGCCGCCGGGAGACTTCATCGCGCTGGGCTCCAAGGGGCAGAGCGGCGAAGGCAAAGCCGCCGTCACCCTGCTGAAGCCGGCGCCCCCCGGGCTGCCCTCCGAGCGCAAGCGGGACGCGGCCGCCGCCTTAGCGGGCCCGGCGGGGCTGACCGGCCTGACCAAGCGCCCCAAGCTCTCCTCCACGCCTCCCCTCAGCGCCCTGGGACGCCTGGCGGAGGCGGCCGTGGCGGAGAAGCGAGCCATTTCGCCCTCCATCAAGGAGCCGTCCGTCATCCCGATTGAAGGTGAGGCCTCGCTGCGCTGCTGCCATGGTAGGCAAGTGGGGATGCGAGCTTGGGTTTGCCCTTCCCTAGAGCTTCAGCCCGGGAGCCTTTCCCTGAGCCCGTACGCTAGCGTTAACGCGCTGTCCTCGAGGCTTTCCCCTGCTTTCCTCTTTTTTCCCAGTTTTCACAGTTTTGTCTCCTCTCCTGTTTGCACTGGGTTGTGTTCATCGTGTCTGGTACCCGTTTAATAGCAGCATTTGAAAGACTCCCTGAGGAAATCTTTGAGTCTGGATTGTGGCATTTTATTCATGTATTTCTAAAGAAAATACTGCATTCTGGGTCTGAATATTGCTTGCGTTTTGAAGTGTCATTCCGTTTTCTGGTGTTTGATACGTTTGCAGAGGAGTATTCTAGCACAGACCAACCGAAAAATAATTAAGGGATGTTGTCAGGTGTGAAACAACTTCTAATAGCAATTGGGTGCGGAAAAGCCATTGCAGGGGTTAAAGGTGAACAGATTCACACTTTGCTTTCCTGGTAGCTGGCCCTGCCAGCGTCTCGAGGTACGTTATTTTGCATGAAGCTAAATACTCATGCCTGTGAGATGATGATTGCAGTTGTCCCCACGGTGCTGCTGGATGAAATTGAGGCAGCAGAAGCAGAAGGCAATGACGACCGTATCGAGGGAGTGCTGTGTGGCGCCGTGAAGCAGCTGAAAATGAATAGAGCCAAACCTGATACCACGCTGTACCTGAGCCTCATGTACCTGGCAAAGATCAAACCAAACATATTTGCCACCGAAGGAGTTATCGAGGTGAGGGCTGTGCCACATCGGGACTCTTGGGCTTACTGACATATCTTTGTTGCCATATTGCAAGCACAGTTGCAGTTGCTGTCAAGCCAGGGCGTGTTCTGTATGTCTTTGTAAATACCATAGCTCTGTGGCAAGCTGCTGCAATTTGTATTTCTTTCTCTGAAGCTTTTCTGCATGCCTTCTTGCGAGACCGCTTTTTTTTTAATTTATTTTTTGTGGGTAACGTTCCAGGCACTGTGCAGCCTACTCCGACGAGATGCCTCTATCAATTTCAAAGCCAAAGGGAATAGCCTCGTGTCTGTCTTGGCCTGCAACCTTCTCATGGCAGCTTACGAGGAGGATGAGAACTGGCCAGAGATCTTCGTCAAGGTTGTTGAACCAAGGGGGCTTCTGCCAGAATGTGGGCAGACTGGGTAAAACTGGCCAGGGTTGGGAAGGCTGTATCTGTTGGGGGCAGGACAGAAGCAGAGGATTTATTGCCGTTGCAAGGGAAGGGGGGAGGTATCCAGTGGCCTGTTGCCCAGCGTGGGGAGTGCAGCTGGAGGAGGCAGAAATTGGAGACTGGGCCTACGCTGTATTGACAAAGGAGAAAACCAGAGTCCTTGTTTTGTTTAAAGGAAAATCTCCACTGGCTGATGAAACACTGTAGTCTCCTTTGCCTGTTGTTGCCTTACCTCTGCTCTTTTCTGAGATACCTTTGACAATCTGTACTGATACATGTGTCCCAGAGGCTTCTTACTCTCTAGTTTGTCTATAGGGATTAACACAACCCATTGATTTAAAAAGTTTAAGCTTTTAAAATACCAGCTTCTGTATTTGGTGGTAGAAGTTGTTGTAAAGTCTTTGCTAAAGCTTAGTCAGATTTGCTGCTTGAGAGGGTCAGTACCCAGCAGAACTTGGGATGTGATGGTTTGGTTTTTTGCTCTTATGTGACTTGCCTGCAGTCATCTGGTCTCTGGTTTTCATCCGCGCAGCTATTCTACTTTCCTACTTCACAGCTGTATGTTGAAAACAAATACAAACTTGGGAAGCTGATAAATACTCGAGATTAACCAGTACAGAAGAAGCTTGAGCATGGTTTGTGTTCTCTTCTGCTTTCTATTCTGCAGGTTTACATTGAGGACTCCCTTGGGGAGCGCATCTGGGTGGACAGCCCTCACTGCAAGACATTTGTGGATAACATCCAAACAGCTTTTAACACAAAGATGCCTCCTAAGAGCATGCTTTTGCATGGGGAAGTTGGACGTAGCGGAGGGGACCTTAGCGCGGGTAAGATGTTTAGGAAGTGGGAACAAAGGGGTAGGGAGGGAGGATGGAGCGTGGTGAGCTTATTGACTGGGGGGAATAGTTTGTTACTGGGTGGAGTCACATAGACCAGGCTTTGAGTTCCAGGCACTGCTTTTGCTCTCTGTGGGGCTCTTCCATTTCCAGGGGATGTTTGAGGGCAGGCAGTGAAAGGGGCTTGGAGAGTGTGCCTGTATGTGATAGATACAGTGTGAGGAAGTGACTGCTTGTGGCCTGCTTCGGTGTTGCTGAAGGGGATCCTTGAAAGAAGCTGAGCACATAAGAGCACGAATGAGTGATCTCTAGAAAGAAGAGTTGTCTCATGAAGTGTGCCGTGTGCTGGTCTCTCCTAGGGAGCAGTCCACACCCTTCCATGACGGAGGAGGAAGACAGCCAGAGTGAGCTGCTGATTGCAGAGGAGAAAATGAGCCCAGAGCAGGAGGGCCAGCTCATGCCCAGGTGCAGTGCCTCTTCTTCTCCTGATGTAGCCGTGTGGCAGATCTGTCTGCACTCGCTCGCTCTTGGAGTGCTGCAGCAGGGAGCTCCCTCTCTGCACTAGCTATCCTGTGGCACTTGCGAGAGGATGTCGAGCATCAGATACAACTGGTTCCAGGAGAAAAGAGTAGATCTGTTTGTTTGTAATGCATACCACGAAAAGAAAGGATGCTGATCTCATCAGCAAAGTGTGACCAAGCTGGCTTGTGTGGAAGTGAATAAAATGCAGTTTGTGTGGCCCAGGTATGACGACCTTGCAGAGAGTGTGGAGGAATATGTCCTAGACATGCTGCGGGACCAACTCAACCGACGCCAGCCAATGGACAATGTCTCCAGAAACCTCCTTCGACTGCTGACAGCAACCTGTGGCTACAAAGAGGTGCGGCAGATGGCTGTGCAGAGGCTGGAGATGTGGCTGCAGAATCCAAAGGTAAGGACAGAAGCTGTTGAAGCGCAGTTCTTCTGGACCTGGTCTGGAATCCAGCCAGGAGGGCCGCATGCTGTCTCCCAGTTACATTTCTGATCTGTGATGGCAGGTGACTGTAACCTTTCTGTTCTTCCTCTGCAGTTGACCAAGCCAGCTCAGGACTTGCTGATGTCAGTCTGTATGAACTGCAACACCCACAGCTCAGAAGACATGGAAGTTATCTCCAACCTGATCAAAATTCGTCTCAAGCCGAAAGTCCTTCTCAACCACTACATGCTGTGTGTCAGGTGAGTGAGGGACCATGTCTGTGACAGGAGGAGAAAGCCCTCTGGAAGATGTGCCCAGGGTCTTGATGGTCGCAGTGTCTCTGCATAGTGGTTTTAAATACCAGCTTGGACCATGGGGTGTTCTGTGTAACACAAATGAATTTCATTGGCCTGGAACTCTCTCAGTAATCCTTTGATGTTGCCAGACGTTCGTGCTGCTCCATCCTCTTCACTTTTGTGTGTTAAATACTTCAGAGAGAAATCAAAACTAGCTGCGATGAAACCTCAGCTCTTAACACCTCTGGTCTTCCCTTGCAGAGAGCTGCTGAACGCGCACAGGGATAACTTGGGCACCACAATTAAGTTTGTGATTTTCAACGAGCTATCAAATGCAAGAAATCCCAACAACATGCAGATCCTGTATACTGTGCTTCAGCATAGCTCAGAGCAAGCTCCGAAGGTGGGTGCAGTGTCTTGTGTGACTATTGGTGATCCCAGAGCCCCACCCGAGAGATTTTGTTGAGATTTTGTTTAGGCTCAAATGAAATCTTTCCACAGACAACTGTGTGATCTGCATCATACTGTTTTGAAGTTATTGCACTTGTTAGGGATATATGTGCGTGGGCGTTTTCTAACTCCCGCCTTCTGGGTGACCAGCCTTGTGGTCACGAGAGAAATGTTGTTATAGCTCCCCGGGAGTCTGAAGGACAGGCATACCACCAGCGTTGTTTCCCTGTGCATTTTCTTTTTGTGGATGCAGATACGTTACAATGCACTGAAAGTTTTCTTTTTCTGTATGGCCTCAGTACCTAGCAATGGTGTTCCAGGATCTTTTGACTACTAAGGACGATTACCTGCGGGCTTCACGGGCTCTGCTGCGGGAGATCATAAAACAGACGAAACACGAGATCAACTTCCAGGCCTTCTGTCTGGGTCTTATGCAGGAACGGAAGGAGGCCCAGTACGCAGAAATGGAATTCAAGGTGCCACTTTCTTTGACCCTTGTGCTGCTGAACATACCCTGGTGTACTGGGCTCTTCTGTATCTGTTTTTCTGGACATTCTTTGTTTTGCTCTTTGTTATCTGAGTGAGTCAGTATTTGTCTCACATTACATACCAGCGCTCCCACATCCCATTTCCAAACGTCTACGATTGTAATTTTTGCCTTTCCAGAAGGCAGCTCTGGGTATTGCTGATTCAACTCACTTTTTTTTGTTGTTGTTGTTTTGTTTAAGGAGCGGTTTGTCATCCACATAACTGATCTGCTAGCTGTATCCATGATGCTTGGCATCACAGCCCAGGTGAAGGAGGCTGGAATTGCTTGGGACAAAGGAGAGAAAAAGAGTAAGCAGAACAACCTAGGTTCCCTCTGAAGATGGGCAGCTTGGTAGATATCTTCTGGCAGTGCTGGGGTTGGGGGAACATTGCAGCAAGAGTTAGGAAGGGGTGTAAGCCTCCATTCTGAGTAGAGGGACGGGGGGTGCTTGCTCTCATCCTGAGGCTGACAGCTGGCAGATGTGGCATTTGCGTGGCTGGGTGAATATACAGGTGCTTTTTGTATCTATGGAAGCAGTGGTTGAGAGGCTGGGGAAAGGGGACTGTGTGTGGAGGGGACTGAGGAGCTGGGTCACACCTGGAGAGGCAGCCATAAGGATTACCAAGAGCCTAAGGCTGAGAAGACAGGCCTTCGGGGTGGCACTGAAGTGACTGTCCAGATGTTGTCCTCTCACAATGCTAATTCGTTCATGCTACCTCTTGGGGTTTTGTTGCACTGTGCATCAGAAAGCAAAGCACGTGTGCCATCAGTGCTGGGATGCTTAAGGCTGTCTGATTCACCTCTCCCCAGTTTACTGTTGATGCTTCAAAGCCCTGGTTACTCTCTGCTCTTGAAACAGCCACCCTTTCCTGCTTGGCTGCTGATGGGGCTCTGATAAGTGTGTAGTTTGTAACCTTACTGTTTTTCAGACCTGGAAGTGCTGCGCTCTTTCCAGAACCAAATCGCTGCTATCCAGCGAGATGCTGTCTGGTGGCTTCACACAGTTGTTCCATCTATCAGCAAACTGGCTCCAAAGGACTACGTGCACTGGTAAGAGGTTCAGCTTGGTAATCTGCTGTGCATAACCAGTCGCTTTCCCAGCAGTGTATGACATTATGAAAAACTATGTATATGCCAGGGTTCGCTTAGATTTCTCTCTCCTTATCAGGCAGGGAGCAGAAACAGTGTTTTAGCAGGGTTCGGGCTGGGACTGTCTCCCTCTCGGGAATTCCTGCAGATGCATCCTCTTACCAGAAATACATGATAATGGAAAATATTTCTGATTTGTATTATTTGGGTCCACCCAACAGGGAATTTCCAGTTACCTGATGAAGCATGATCCCTGTGGACCCCTTGATGTTCTTTTGTGTGATGTGCTTTTCAGGGTGTGCAGCTGAGGACTCCATAGATAGTGCTGTCTTCTCTGCCTGCTTCTGCTTGTATCCTGGGGTCTGGCTCAAGGCGTTACTGAGGCAGGTCAAGCCAGAATTAATAGTATCTGAGATGTATTCACTTAAACACCCAATGCCCATACTGTGTAGTCCTCCCTGTTGTGATTTGAGTTGTTACTTCTGCTAAACCAGCTTGTCTGAGGGGGCTCTTTCATGGGATGGGAATGATTAGCAGGAGTTTGGGGAGACTGAACTGTTGAATGTGTTCTCCAGCCTCACACAGACGGTGTTTACTGTCCTCTTCATCCCTACAGCCTCCACAAGGTGCTCTTCACAGAACAGCCAGAAACCTACTACAAATGGGACAACTGGCCCCCCGAGAGTGACCGCAAGTGAGTGTGCACCCCACCCATAGCTGGGTACAGGCATGGAGCTGTTGTAGCTGGAGGCAGAGGCAATGGTGTTTTCTGGTGTTCCTTATATAGCTCCATGGTGGAAAGGCTTGGAACTGTGCTCAGATTTTCGTCATCTGCTACGTAGCCTTAAAATTGAGAGATGTTGCTCTATTCTCCATCTGTTCCTCTTCCTCCTTCATTCCTGTTCCCTGTGCCAAGCTGTTCCATGTCTTGATGCTGTAATTGTAAGAAGGGCAGCCCTGCAATGTATGGTTTGTACTGGGGTAATGTTAGGGAGCTCAGAGTCAAGCAAGCTGAAGTGCAGAGGTACAAGGCAATGCGAGCAATCTTCCATGAAACAGTTTGTTTCAGGTAGTTGCATTTGGAGCTGGAGACCAGGGAAGGTGCTGTAAACTAAGCTGTGATTTATCTTCTGCTCACATGAGCTCGAGGGTCTGTGGAGTGTTTCAGCAGCCCTCATGCTGCTATCAAAAGAAGCATGATTGATGTCTCATGTCTCTTGCAGCTTCTTCCTTCGCCTCTGCTCCGAGGTGCCTATCCTTGAAGACACACTGATGCGGATCCTTGTGATCGGTTTGTCGCGGGACCTTCCTCTTGGCCCTGCAGATGCCATGGAGCTTGCTGACCACTTGGTGAAGCGGGCTGCGGCTGTGCAAGCAGATGGTAAGACTGCACAAATCTCCAGCCAGCAAGTGGTTCCTTCTGTTTACATGTTCTCTTATTGCTTCCCAGGGCTGAGGTGGCTCCTACCACGTACCAAAGAGCCTTTTCATCACTTAAAGCATGTTTTAGTCATGATGGCTAAGCATTGGCTCAAAGCCAGACACGTATTGCTGTTGCTTTCACACTAGAGAAGCTTCTTATTTTTGCCTACTATTTCTCCCTGTTACTAATTTTCTATCGTGGAGTGTTTGGGAAATTATTGGTTGTGTTGAGGATGAGGGACTGTGAATAGCCACCCAAAGGTTTGAGTTAGCATTTTTAAATTCAGTTTAGTCCTTTATACAGACCAGAAAATGAACGTAAGTTTTTAGGCCATCAGAAAATTAAAGAGTTGGAAGTCAAAGTAATTAACCCATGTATTGTATGCTCCTCACAATTCCATTATTCAAATGCTATTACAGAATGTCAGTTGCAAAAACAGCCTTAACTCTTACTTCTCTTATGAATTAATTCAACATTTGTCCTGAATTCCTGCATCCTTGAAGGGTATGTCTGTTCAGCTGAGCTTTACGTGTTTGTGTCAGAGTTGAGGGAGTTGTCAGAGTTTGATTCTAAAGCATCTTATGTGCTCTTAGTGCTGCCTGGTTAATAGCAAAGTCTAATCCAGATCTGGTCAGTGCAAGTGGAATGAGCCATACATTGCTGTTGAATATCCTATGAAGATACGTCGAGCCTCTTAGTATGGCATTTCAAATGCTGCTCCATTTCAAGTACTGGAAGTCTCGGAGTTAAGTTAGAGTGAGGCTGAGGACTTGCAACAAAGTTGAAATGAAGTTTTAGTTCCTCTGGAGCCCAGAAGTTCTGAGCAGATTCAGCGCTTACCTAAAGCAGTGAGAATCTTTGAGTTCTGAAAGAGGTACAGGTGTCCCATTGGATGCATTTGGGAAGAAAAACCCTGCCGTTACGAAGAATTCAAACCAAATTGCAGCTGAAAAGCTCAATATCCCTATATATTGACTTGTAGCTTTTATGTTGCTGCTTCTTAACTGTTGTTGGTTTTTTGTTCCTGTAATATCATAAGAACAAGCCCACAATAACATAGTTGCTTGAAGTAAAATCTTTGTTACACTGTGACATTTTTCTTGAAGGACTTTCAGCCAGGTAGACAGGTCAATAACTTGCTTAGTCTTTTCTTCTCTTCCTCCAGATGTCGAGGTCCTGAGAGTAGAAAGAATCCAGCTGATCGATGCAGTCTTAAATCTGTGCACTTATCACCATCCAGAGAATATCCAGCTACCCCCAGGGTAAGGCTTATCACTTAGACAGTCTTATGATCTAGCTCATTTTCACTTTGTGACTAACAATACTAGCTCACAGATTTTAAGGTGCTTTTCCCTATTTCAATTTCTAATAGCAAAATCATAAAGAAACCTCTTCAGTGTCATGTTCAGGTGGGAATTTTTCCAGGGCAAGGAAGACTGAAGTCATGGAATGGACTTTCCTCTTCAAGCACTCTGACCTTTCTGCTCTAGAAATTTTCACCTGAACCCTGCTGTCCCTTCTGAGAGAGGCTTCTTATTTTTGAAAGCCACTGAACTGATGTGGCTGAATCTAAACAGTGCATGATTAAGGAGAAAAGCAGTCTTGAGATGGGCTTAAGTAACCAAATCGAACCACTTGTATCTCTTGATGGCTTTTCCAGATACCAGCCTCCGAATCTAGCTATTTCTACCCTCTACTGGAAGGCCTGGCCTCTTCTGCTTGTAGTGGCTGCATTCAATCCTGAAAACATTGGTGAGTGTGGACATCTGTCAGGATGCTAGTTCTGCTGCAAAAATTGGCCAGGGTGCTGTCTGCTGAAGTGTGGTTGCCTGTGTTCAAGGCATGTGCTGGGTTGGTGAGACAACTGCAGTTAACTAACTGCATGTTCTCTGTGTGTGCAAACACACACAGCGTGGGGGTTTGGATCGGCATGTGGCTGGAATCACTTTGTCTGTGCTCTTAAGCGCGGTGAGCTGTTCCAGAGTGAGTTTGTTGTGTGTCTCCACACATATAAAGACCCTCACTTGTTTTCTGTATCCCTGATTGCCCTTCTCTGCTGCAGGTCTGGCTGCATGGGAGGAGTACCCCTCTCTAAAGATGCTCATGGAAATGGTCATGACCAAGTTAGTATGCTTAAATCCCTACGTAAGTCAAATAGGCTACTGAAATATTTCCGAATGAAGTTTATGCTTGGCTCCTTCGTTTCCAGTGGGACTGGTGTAGAATAAGCTGGCTGACAGTAACACTGCAGTTTGAGTGTGAAAGGTGCCTTCCCCCCACAGAAATATTATAAGCAAGGGAATAAAGCTGAGAAAAAAGGAGGGTTGACTGATGTGCCTTGCTGAAAAGATGTTGGTCTCCCTGGCCCCATTGGGAAGCTGCCTTGTTTTTTCTTTGTTGCCTGATGGAGCCGAGATCCTGGGGACTTTCTGACTGTGGTTCATGAGTTTTGAATAGGTCAAGATAACTATTTTCTTGTTTAACTTCTTTTCTCAGTAATTATTCCTATCCTCAATGTACCTTGACGGATGAGGAGACGCGCACAGAGATGATTAATCGTGAACTTCAAATCTCCCAGAGAGAAAAACAGGAGATACTTGCATTTGAGGGTCACCTGGCTGCTGCATCCACAAAACAAACAATTACAGAGAGCAGCAGCCTCTTGCTGTCCCAGCTGACAAGTCTGGACCCTCAGTAAGTAGCCTTCTGCAGTCTGGTGCCATAATGAAATCCCAGTTAATGCTAGTCAGGAAACCCTGCTGCTCATAGGGTGGTTGATGTGGGCAAGAAGAGACCTGAGATTTAGTAGCCTGTGGGATATGTGTCGCATTTGGTCCTTGTCCTTGTGTTGCCACCTGTGTGTGGCCCTCATGCACTACTGAACTGACTGATCCTCATCAACACCAGAATGGAAGTGTGTCTGCCTGTGGATAACAACTTGTTTCTCTGGCAGGGGCCCCCCACGCAGACCTCCACCACATGTCCTGGAGCAGGTGAAAAGCCTGAACCAGTCACTTCGCTTGGGCCACCTCCTGTGTCGCAGTCGTCATCCTGACTTTCTTCTCAACATCATTCAAAGACAGGTGGGCTCCCTTGATGGCTTGGCTGTGTTGGGATCTGATAACCTCATTTCTGAAACTTTAGCAGAGTGAGGGGCAAAAGGAAACTAAGTAAGACGCAGGGGAAGGTGGTTTATTGCTCAGGAATTAAACGATCAGTGTGCTGCATCTGTGTTCTGCTGATCTTGTGTTGTTATTTTCTTGCTTCCTAGGCATCATCGCAGTCAATGCCATGGCTGGCAGATCTAGTTCAGTCCAGTGAGGGCTCCTTGGATGTCCTACCTGTGCAGTGCCTTTGTGAGTTCCTGCTTCATGATGCTGCTGATGAGTCGACCTCAGGTGAGGAAGAAGAGGAGGGTGAGAGTAAGGAGCAGCGTGCCAAGAAACGCCAGGTGAGTAGTGTCCTGGAGATGAGTTCTGTTACCTACTTTCTGTGCGTCCCAGATTTGATTTCATTGGAAAGGCCAACTTCTTGCTCCACAGAGACAACAGAAACAAAGGCAGTTGCTTGGACGGTTGCAAGACTTGCTGTTGGGTCCCAAAGCAGATGAACAGACAACCTGTGAGGTGCTTGACTATTTCCTACGACGCCTGAGTTCCTCCCAGGTGGCCTCACGGGTCTTGGCCATGAAGGTGAGCAAAATGAAAATCTTCTTGACCAGTGTTCGTCAGAAGCTGAGGGCAGAGTCCTAGATTGTCATGAGTCCAGAGCCAGCACAGTGAAATTGTTTCATGTCATCCTTCTTCAGTAACTTGTCTCAATCTCCAAAGCCCATCAAGTGCACTTCTACTCCCTGCTGCTCAGAAGCCTTCTTTGTTCAACAGCCAAGTAGCACTTTTCTTAAGATAGAGCTGGATTTTGCTGTTTCCCGTGAAGTTCAGGTGTAGACTCAACAGATCATGTGCTACATGGAGTAATTGGCAGCAGCTGTTGTCTGTGGGGAATGTAAATGAGTGAGTGCCTGGTGCTCTAGAGTATAGGCAAGCGGAATTGCAGAGAGCTCAAGAAGATCATGCTTACAGAGGACTGAAACTTCAAGCAGGGTAGCTGTCAAGCAAACACGTTATATGAGATATGAAATCTGTTGTGTGATGCATTTGGATTGTTCCATGATGTTCGAAGCTTGTTTCTATTAGAATCACCAGTATGAAACTAGTGGTCCAGCTGTGGCTTCAAATGCAACAGCTGTGTCCGTGTGACTTCTGCAGGGCCTGTCCTTGGTGCTGTCAGAAGGGGGACTGCGTGATGGAGAGGAGAAAGATCACCCCATGGAAGAAGACTCTGGTGATTCCGAACTGCTGCAGGGATATCAGTGGCTGCTGAGAGACCTCCCGAGGCTGCCGCTGTTTGACAGCGTTAGAGCAACAACAGCTCTTGCCTTGCAACAGGTAGTGTTAGTAGCTGGAAGGGAAAAGTGACCAGCTTATTCTTTGTTCTACTCATGCTGAAACAAATCTGAGCAAACTGCATGTGGGTGTGATATCAGTGTGTTTATATGCTTGCAGAAGAATTTTTCTTTGTGCTGGTGTTCGTTTTCATCAAACCCTGGTTTCTAATGAGAGGCGTTCTCATTCTAGGCCATCCACATGGAGACAGATCCCCAGACCATCAGTGCTTACCTGGTGTACCTCTCCCAGCACGCCCCGGTTGAGGAGCAGGGACAGCACAATGACCTCGCTCTGGTGAGAGGCCGGGTTGCTAGGGTAGAGGGATTGCGCGGGGGAGGCCTGGCATGTCTCGGGATAGTGGTACGCATGTGACTTGCTGTACCAGCGCAATGAGGTTCTTGGGAGCATGTGAATCTGATGGCTGCATTTTTGTGTTTCTGCGTATGTGTTGGAAGGCAACCTGTGTCTTTGGTTTCATATCATGAAATGATACCAGACCAATAACCTCCAATCCAGCAGCCCATCTCACATGGTATGGGAAATGCAAGAGTTGGGTAGTGATTTGAAGGAAATCCCACCACCTGGTAGTGTTTCACAAGTAAGCAGGTGCTAAACCTGTAGTCATATATATTTGGGGAGAGAATGGGAAGTCAGGAACCTTAGTGGTGGAATATGTACTCTCCTATAAGCACAATTGGATTTCTGATAATTTTTTTTCTAAAAGTTCTGGTGGGTTTTTTTTATAATGTTTGACTTCTATACAATGATATTTTTTCTCCTTCATTGTTCTATCTCTGGGTGCTTTGTAAAATTGCTTTTAAATCCATTGAACTGCATCCTTCGCAATAGTCTTTTGGAGATTGATGCACAGATCTAGAGGGTCATGTGTTCTTTCTGTCTGCATAGATCTGTTTAGATATGTGGAGAATGTTAAATGATAAGAGTGAGTAGATCTGTTTCTTCAGAGAAATGTAGATTTTTACTAGGTAAATGCCCACTTTGTAATGGGATGCATCAGAATGCAGCTGTGCTACAACTGGCAACACTGTAAGGTATCACAAGATGTATGCAAAGCACTGGTGTTTTCCCTGTTGTGATGGTTCTACTCTTGACTCTACGTGTTGATCTCCAGAGTGATTTTAACTGGGCTGATGATGGAAACTGGAGTATGTGATGCAATGAAGCAGGAGGATGTGATTGTGTTGTTCAGTAGAGACCTCACAGATCTTTTCCCCTTGCAGGATGTAGCCCGACTCATAGTGGAGCGCTCTACCATCATGTCTCACCTCTTCTCCAAGCTCTCGTACTGTGCTGAATCGGATGCAGTGCTTGTTGCTCTTCTCTCCATCTTTTCTCGCTACATCAAGCGCATGCGCCAGAGTAAGGAGGGCGAGGAGGTGTACAGCTGGGTGAGTGCCTTCCTGCCTTCCTTAAGCAGGTAGAAGAAACTGGACAAGTTAACAAAAAAGAAGCCCATTGTGGGAACTGAGTATGTAGAAAGCATGTCTGGTTCAAGAACTCCCCGATCTGAAGATAATTGGAGGTTGGCATAATATCAGAGCCAAGTGTATGTATACATAAAAAGCTTGTTTAGCTTTTCCTTGGGTATCTTTTGTGGCCACTTTTGGAGATGTTGGGCTGGGTGGAACTTTGGTCTGACCAAATTTGTCCATTCTCATGTTCTTTCATCTGCATCTCACAGACCTCATTCTCCTTTCTCTCCCCACCTTTGTTCATCCTGGTTTTTTTCTGCCTTTTTCCAGTCAGAGTCCCAGGATCAGGTGTTCCTTCGTTGGACTAGTGGGGAAACAGCCACTATGCACATCCTTGTGGTTCATGCCATGGTTATTCTTCTGACACTAGGACCACCTCAAGGTTAGTGAAGTGTGCTCAGATATATTCAAGGGGTCATGGACAATACAGAGAGCCTTTCCTTTATCTGCCATTTCCTAACAGTTCAGGCTGGTGTTAATCCTTCTACTCACAGACTTGGCCCTTGCAATATTTGTTTGTAGCTGGAAGACCTATCACAATATTGCTGCACAGAGTGAAGGATTTTCAGGCTTTCTTTTTTTTGCCTTGGGCATAAAGCAGGAAATATTAAAATGATGGTGTGTCCCTCCCTGCTAAACAAGAAGGATTCAGAGACTTATTGTAATGAGGACTGGGCACTCAGATATGTAGTTCACATTTCCACTTGATAGTGTTTATTCTCAAGTTGTTTCTGACCTTTGAACAAGAAAGTGTTCTGGTGTATTGATTTTTATAGAGAAGGGTAGAGTGTTCTAAGTGTTTATGAATGTGGGAGGTAATTTTGTATCCACTTTTAAGCAGGGGATGGTGATTTTTATACCTTACTGGATATATGGTTCCCGGAGAAAAAGCCCCTTCCTACTGCTTTTCTGGTTGACACCTCCGAGGAGGCTCTGCTGCTCCCTGACTGGCTAAAGCTGCGTATGATCCGCTCCGAGGTCCCACGTCTTGTGGATGCAGGTGAGTCTGTGGGATGTTTGTTGGTGTTTCAGACCCTCCTGAATGGAAAGGGAGAGGCTTCCCTGCTCAAGTCCTCTGCGTGCCCAGCCATCCTACCTGGATGCCTTTGGGTGGGGCCATCAGTCACTGCAGACACTGCAGCTGAGCAGGGAGCTTGGATTTAGAAAGCAGTGTGTCTCTGGATTTTGTGACAGTTGCAGTCTAAACATACAATAGATTCTTTGCTATGTTCCATAGGGCTGTGAAACAGATGTACAGAATATGAGCTGGTTCTGGGCAGGGAATGTTATGGGATGTCCCAGTGTGATTCCCTACTCAGCCATAATGTGTAGTTTATGTACCAAGTGTTTGGGAACGGATACAACCGTGCTAACCATCAGACCTCACAGGTTAATTCCCAGAGCTTAAGAGCAGAACCTGGTGAAAGCTGAGACTGAAGAGGAGGTCAGTGCCTTTGGTAGAGCTCCTTACTGCAGTGTGGAAGGCAGTTCCTCCCACTCTCATCCAAGTGCTGAATCTTGCTGGCTTTTATAGGCAATTACTATTACTTTTGAAAAAAGGGAGATAATCTGTTTGACTACTTCACTTTGTGTGTATTTTAAAGGAATTGGGGGGCGTTGAATTGGATCCCATCTTTGTTAGAACAATTCAGATAGAATTAAGCTACATAGTCACTAGACAACAGGCACAGCACTGCTTCCATAGGACGTGGTGTGCTTGCAATGTGGAGAGCAGTGTCTGAAGGATGTAAGCTATACCTGTAGTTACTTTTGTCCTTGCATGGCTTGTCAGTGCTCTTTTTCTTCTTGCTATTCAGAGCTTTCGTCCCTTTCTTACTAATTAAATGACAGCTCTCTGCAGCCAGTGATTGAATTATTCAATAATTCCTGCCTGCAGCCATCAACAGATAGGGTGGAAGTTATTTTTTTTAATACAAATGATTGGGTTCCTGAGGTTTTGATCAAATTAAACAGAAGATCAAATTAGCCAGTGAGTGAATTAACTGGAAGATGCAATAAGGCAGCAATGATTTGCAGAGCAAAGAAAACATAGTAGGCAGCTGTCAGACTTTTGGCTTTGGGCTCTCTGCAGCCCTGTCATTAACATGTCACTGTTGGTCCAGCCAAAAGCACAAATATCAGGTAATAACAATGACCCTCTTTGAGCAATTCAGAGTTCTGAGGACTCAGTGTTTGTGTATTTCAGCCCTGCAGGACCTCGAGCCACAGCAGCTGCTTCTCTTTGTTCAGTCCTTTGGAATCCCAGTTTCCAGCATGAGCAAACTTCTGCAGTACTTGGATCAGGCAGTATCTCATGACCCACAGACGCTAGAGCAGAACATCATGGACAAGAGTAAGAGCTTCATATGAGTCTGACTACGCATTCTACTTTTTCTTGAACAGTTTTCATGATTATCTCCTGTGACTTCCTTGGAAAAATCCAAACTAGTTCAGCAAACTGTGCATGGGCTGCTTTGGCAGCCTGTTGTCACTGTAGACACCTCCCTGGAGCTTGTCTGGATAGCCTGTGGCTGTATTTCCTAAAGTAGAGAAGGATTTTCAGGATTGGATTGTACAGAGTCTAAAAAGGAATTTGAAGGCTAACTTGTAAAAAAAACAAGGCTTAGAAGTATCATGTTTACAAAGTCCATGGGAACAGCAAATTCCCTTCACTGTGGGAGCTGTACAAACAACAACCAGTTCTGTCCTGCTTTACTGAAGAGGGCAAGATGATGATATGTTCACATCTCCTTTTTCAGACTACATGGCTCACCTTGTGGAGGTTCAACATGAGAGAGGAGCGACAGGAGGCCAGACTTTCCACTCCCTGCTCACTGCATCCTTACCAGCCCGCCGAGGTACTGCCTGGGATAGCCTAAACTTCCAGATATTGAAGCTGTCTTCCAGACTTCCTTCCTCCATTGCTGTTGAGAGGGACAGGAAGAGCTGTCTTTAAAAGGGGTTGTGTTGCAATATGTCAGCAAGCTACAGTTAGACACCAGTCCTTGCTAGAGTTTTTGCTTCTGGTGAAGGGGGAAATTCCAGTGTTCTTGGAGTTTACTACAATGAGTTGTTCTGAGTGATACGGACAAATAGGTTTTGCTTGGCCTTGAGAGAAAAGCTACTGAATTCCTTGGTAGTTAGAGATGTAAAGTTGAAGGTGATCCAGATTGGGACTCCAGATGTTAACTACCACAACAGCATTTTGTATTTTTCTTTTCTATGCCTCTTACAGACAGCGCTGAGACTGCGAGGTCAAAATCTAGTCCTGAGAACTCTCAAGGCCAGAGCCGAATCCGGGCCTTAAGCCAGGTCCGGGTTCTGGGTCCAGAAGATGATCTAGCAGGCATCTTTCTGCAGGTACTGGTGTAATCTCAAGCTGATTAGCTACTTCCCTGCAAAAGCTTTGTGAAATCCGTTTCTCTTGTACTTGCAGTGTTTGCAGGCAGTGAGGCAGTGCCATTACAGCCTGGTGGAATTCCTACTGGAAGGATTTTTTTTTTGTAGTTTGAACATGATGTAGCTTTTGATCATGCCTAATACTGTCAGTGCCTACTAGCACGTTACTGTCTCTGCACCTTGTTTGTTCTGTGTATAGTGCCTTTCCCTCCCAGCAGCGGATGGAGGATTTGTGAAATGCTCGCAGGGCCTTGGTGGCAAAGCTGTGTAAACAGCATTTGTACTCTGGCTTGTCTGCTTGCAGAGCATCCCTCTCTCCATTGACTCCAGAAAGAGCCTACAGGGAATTAATTGGCCAAGTTGGTTGCCTGTATTTTGATAACATGGTGATTCCCCCATGGTGTCACTATTGATAGTTACGTTGGGGTCGCATAGATGCTGCACCTGTTCCTGTACCAGGAGCTAAAATATTGAAAAAGCTCTATCAGAAGGTTCCAGTTAGCCCACAGTTAGTATGATTGTACAAGGTAAATCAGTCCTCTGCCTCAGGATGATTATTGTATAGCAGGTCCTCTCATTTGCTCTCATAAACATATTTACTTCTGTATCCTACCAGCTTTTTCCACTAAATCCAGACCCACGATGGCAGAATTCAAACCTGCGCCCGCTTGCCCTGGCATTACAGCAGGCCCTGGGGCAGGAACTGGCTCGCATCTGCCAAGGGGATGCACAGATGACTGGGATTACAGCACGACTTCTTCAGGCAGTAGCTGCGCTGATGAACTCGCCGCACAGTGGTGCCTTGGTGATGGCAATGCATCGTAACCACTTCATCTCCTGCCCTTTGATGCGTCAGTTGTACCAGTATCAGGTGAGCAGTGTAAGATGAGAATCTTCATAGCATTTAACAAAGAGGTGTGAGGAGGAAACAGAAAGTCTGCAGTGCATCTGCTCTGCTGTGTGCAGACCCTCTACCTGTGTAATGCTGGAAATGGAACCTAGGGAGCACGACACAGAGGGACTCAAGTTGCCTGGACATAGGCGTCTGGATGCAGGCTGACCACATTAGGCTAGCACTGTTGAGAATTGGGGCTTACGTGCAGCGTTAGGTGTACCCTACCTAGTCTGGTATCCGTGCAGTACTGTGGATTTGCAGCTGTGGATCTCTGTTGGGTTTGGGATCTGTAGTATGTGCTGTTTTGTAGCATGGATGTGTCTTACAAGCCAGGACATTTGCAGACCACTTGAGAGCTGAAGTCTGTAATTCCTTAATGAAATCTTCAAAGCAGGCTGCAAGTTATTCAGTGAAATCTCATTCGTTTCATCATGATGAAAGAAGGCACAAAGTTATCCTGTTAATGCTTGGAGAGGTATTGTGTGTGTGTGTGTGTGTGACTGAGTCTTCTGCCTTCCGTTTGTACGCTAGAAGCTGCTGCCTCGATTTGAGTGAGCTACGGTCCAAGAGAGTAGGTGTGCCCTATGTATTCCTGGCAGTACGTGCCACGATCTGCATCTTTCCTCCTGTCTGTGTTGTATTCTTGAAGTATGTATAAGCAAGTCTCTTTTGCTGTTCTCCCCAGCGCTGCATGCCACAAGACACTGCCTTCTCCTCGCTCTTCTTCAAAGTCCTCATGCAGATGCTGCAGTGGTTGGAGAACCCTGCAGTGGAAGATGGTCCTCTGCGTGCTCAGCTGAAGGCCTTCGCTGTGCAATACTCCTCAAGGCACAGGATAAGTGACGGTACTGGCATTGTGCAGCTTATGGGACTCGGAGCGGGACAAGAAAGGGACAGAAACAAAACTGCACCCACGGCAGAAAGTGGGGTGGGCTGCCTTTTAGAGAGGTGCGCTCAGAAGTAGTGAAGAGGGGTTTTGTACTGTGCTATATAAACTCCATGAGGATGCAGATGAGTGATTTAGCTCTGGGGGTTTGCAGTAGACACCTGGTAGCACCCCACCAACCACAGCAGATCTTTCAGGGAAAAATTCCAATTGTTCAGGCCAGGAATTCTGTGCTAGCTGTAGTCCTGAAAGATAAACATGCAAGAATGCCTCTGGAACAAGGTCAGATTGTGACTTGCAGAGCTGTTTATTATCTGCCACCTGTTGGGAGGAGGAGGCATGCAGAAGAACTGTCAAGGGTTTTGGTGGGAGTAAAATGGCAGTAGAGTGTAGTGTGTTTATACACTTGAGTAGTTGTACCCTGGAGCCGCATGGGACTTCTGTAGAAGGGGAGCCTGATGTGGGAGCTGACTTGGCCCTGTGATGCCAATGCTGTGATTTCTTTGCAGTTCGAGGTGGCTTCTTGCACCTCACAGAAGCTCTGACTTTCCGTCGTGACCCTGACTTGATCAGCTCCACAGTACGTGCCATCATTGCAACCCTGAAATCAGGAGAGAAGTGTAATGTGGAACCGGAGCTCATCAGCAAAGGTATGGCTGTCCTTCTGCTCTCCTTCCCAAAGGTATGGCTCTCCTTCTGCTCTCCTTCCCTGTTGCAGCAGCTTGAACTGCTGGCCCAGCAAGGGAGTGCCTAGCGTGCAGGCTGTGGGAAGCTGCCTTCTGCCTGGATTAGAAAATGTGAACTGATCTAAACTTGGTCCTATCTTGTATCAGCTCTTTTCCCTGCACTGGTATGTGCGTTTATAAACTGTGATCTGGGGCTGGGATCAAGTCTCTTGGCAAACTGTTGCTTTCCACTAACAAAATGAGAAATAGAAGCCTACTATTCCACATACAAATGGCTAGCCTCTTCCTTACTGAGCCAGGCTCTTGGGAATGCTGGACTGGTTGCCTTCATGATACTCTGAAAAGGTTCCATAGCTTTCACCACATCCTGAAGTTAATGAGTGACATCTTTCTCTCTCTGCTAGTCCTTCAAGGTCTGATTGAAACTCACTCTCCGTACTTGGAGGAACTCCTGACTGTCCTCTTCTCAGCTACTGTTGAGACCACTGGCAGGTTCCCTGCCATGAAACCAATTGCTGTGGTGAGCTCCTTGTTGCTCCAGGACAAAGAAGAAACGCCAGTGAAGAAGGAGCTGGACAGCTGCAGGTGAGCCTAGGCAATGATGGGAATTCACTGGTAGGTCTGGGTTCATGACTTCAGCACTGATACTGGCTTTGTTTTCTCCTCAGTACTGAAGCAGCTTGGCTAGGGCCCTCCTCTGGTCTTCTTAATGACTGGTTGGAGATGTTGGATCCAGAGGTGATCAGCAGCTGCCCTGATCTGCAGCAGAAGCTACTGTTCTCCTGGAACAAAGTAAGAGTTGTTGAGTAGAGGGACTACTGTGCTGAAACCACCTTTCTGGGCTCCTGGCCTGCACCTGGAAACAGGGCAAGGGGTAGTTTTATGTTTTGTCACACGTTGCTACACCAGTTCTAAAGCAGTACAGGCCGACTAGGAGGGGGATTCTGGCACATCCTTCTCGGTGCAAGGCTTATGTTTCATCTTATCTTGATACTTCCTCAGCTGTGTTCTTTTCAGGGCTTTGAAGTGCATTGCAGACACAACATAGTCCCATAACAGCCCGACCAGCTGTGTTTTCATTGGTATTTTTGCAGACAGATAAATAGCTTGCCCAGAAGTGCTATGCTGAAGCTAAGACTAAAACTGAATTTCATGGCTGATGCCATGTTCTTTTAGAAAGTACTGCAGTTCAAATCCTAAATCCACGTGTTGTCTTCTGTCCTGTCTGCTTGCCTGGATCATCACCCTTCTGTAATATACATAGTATCTCCTACATCCACCTCGCAGCAAGGAACTGTTTATTACATCTCTTCCTTGTTGGGTCCTTTCAGGCAGGGTCCCAGGTGCCCTCCTTCCACCCGTATCTCTTGGCTCTTCTCACTCACCAGTCCAGCTGGACCACGCTGCACCAGTGCATCAGGCTTCTGCTTTCCAGAAACCGGGAGCAAAGGTGAGCCTTGTTTTTCAGGCCTAGCAAGGAGTTTTGAGTTGGGTGACTCATTGTGTCTGAGAGAACACAAAGGGAGGCTGAGAACAAGAGCTGCCACATTCCACAGTGCATCTGCCAGGAGATGTAGCCCAGCCAAAACCAGGCTTTGTAAGAAGGATGCTGATTTTAGTCATGCTGATTTGTGTACCTTGATATAAATATTACCTGCTGTTTGATGGAAGCAGCACATAAAGATTTGGCTGTGTTTTAAATGGGAAGTGCTAATGACTGAGTAATCTATCTAGCATTGCCCATGTTGATAATCTTTATGAACATGGGGTTTGAAAGATGGCTTGGATAGCAAACTGACAGCAGTCTCTGTACCTGGGCAGGCTCTGCTGGATCTTTTGGTTGTACTAAACTCCTTTACCAGTCTTTCTCTAACCACTTTCCTGGCATCAGGCTCACAGTTCTGACCTCTGGAGCAGCCCTAGGTCTCAGCTTCTGTACATTGCTCTCAAATACTGAAGTGCCACTGTAGTAGTATCTTGCTTAAACTTGTTATGCTTATGAACCAGGAAATGCTAACACCTCATAGTAGTAATTCAGGACATGACTGAACCAGCGATACTCCTAAAGCTGGCAGTATTTCAGTTTGTTTATTTATTTTATTATTGATCTCTTGCTCTCTAACAATTTCATTAATTTCTGCAATCCAGGATAACAGCCAGGATAGGCTGTTCTGTACACTGGGACAGTAGGGTCACTGGTCTGATTGTACTAATTGTTGATGACCAACTTCTAGCCTTGTGATGCAAGACTCCGTGTAGCCGCCACACTCTTGCTGAATGCCATTTGTTCAGCTTTGAACCCTGTGCTGTGCTTATCACAACAAATATTTAGTCATAATCTGGGAACAGAACCAAACCCCTTCTCAGGACTTAATGGATCCTATTTTTACATTTGCAGATGTTTCTTTCTTCACAGTACTCATGATGTTTAGAGATGCTACCATGTGTTTGTGTGCTGCCCGAGGGCTGCGTCGACTCTAACTGCAAATCTGTCTTCTTTTGTCTTCTGCCAGGTTTGATCCAACTGCATCCTTGGATTTCTTGTGGGCTTGTATTCACATTCCTCGGATCTGGCAGGGAAGGGACCAAAGAACTCCTCAGGTAGTGGTTCAGTTCTTCCAGGATTCCTCTCTGGATGGAGTAAGAGGGAATGCTTTCACAATGCCTGATTTTTTCCATAGCCCAAGAGGTGGCTGGAGTGATACAGGTGCAGCATGCCAAGTTTGCTGCCTGTACCTCAGCTGGTTACTTAGCTGCTCTGCTTGTTACATATTACAGTGGCAATTTTGAGTCCAAAAAGCTGATATGAACACACATAAGCCTGCCCACTTGGCTTTTCCTCTGCAGCTCCTGCACCAGTTGCCACAATAGCTGTGAAGCGTTTAGGCACAAGGCTCCAGTGGTGAGCAAGCTAAAACCCAGTGTGGGATAATTCCCATTTCACCAAGAAAAAGAGGTTGCATCTCTTCTCCACAGAGGAATTTCTTTGGTTTGGTGACTGAATGATGGTTTCTGTCCTATCACACATGCTGAGTTGATAGTAAAGAAGTTCAGAAGTAGAAAAGGGGTAAAGCGATTTCATTTGGGGCTGTGATGCATGCTTTCAGAGCTCTAGATATGGGGCCGTTCTTAAGTCTAGTCCTAAGAGATGTTCTATTCCAGTTGGGGAGAGTGTGACTAGAAGGAACTAAGGATCTAGGGATTCAGTTTGGATTCATTTTGGGTGTCCTCTTACACTACAGAAGCGCCGTGAGGAATTTGTGCTCCACCTGAAGGCATCAGAATTAATCAGCATGGTGGAGCTGATCCTGGCTGAAGCAGAAACTAGATACCAGAACACAGAAGAGGCCTCATGCACACTTATCCAGTCTCGACTGCCTTTGTTGCTCAGTTGTTCTCATGGGGACCTTGAGAGCATCAAAAAAGTAACTGAGTATCTGACCAGCTGCATCCAGCAGTGGGGAAGCAGGTGGGGTTGCAAATGGGGAGCACTGTCTACTCTAATTGTAGTTACTTGTCATTTTAAGTGGTACTTGAACCAGGAAGGTGACTTTTAAAGTCACGTTTCAAGGCCCTTTTGCTTTCAGGACAAAATGTGTGCCATGTTTTTTGTCCTGGTTTTGGATTTTTTTTTTTTAAGTCAATGGTTATTTTTAATTACCAGTTCCTAACATGGGATTTCTTGTCTACTCATCCCTTGAATCACTGCTCATAATGTGTCCTGCTTCTGACCATTACGATTGCTCTCTAAAGCTGAATGGAGAGTAGATTGCTTCCTAACAGCTATGTTAGCACTGTGGGAAGAACAGGAAGATGGTGTATTTGTGGCAGTGAAACAAACTGACCTAATGCTAACCTCGCCTATAGTGGTGTTAGAAAAGCTACTGAGTAATCTCTGTTGCCATTGCATCGTACTGTCTCCCAGTACAAACTGTGCCAAGGAAGGACCTGTGGAGGGCAGGTGTGGAGAGAACAGGCTGGCTAGTCTGAATAGTTGTGCTTCTGACTACTCTTCCAATTGGGGTGGGGATGACCACGAGTGCTACGTGCAGGAACTCTTCACTCGAGATGTAAGCAGAGCTTTCTTGTCCTGTGCCCCTTTGTAACTGCAGTTTTCTAACTCCAGATGGCTTAACGATGGATCCCTGTAGACTGCGAATGATTTGAATAGTTCAAAAGAAGCAAAGACTGAAAAAACACTGATTCAGATTAGCGGTGGCTGCTCTTTTACGTGGTCTGTTTGCTATATGCAGGAAGGCTGTTACTAATCTGACGGGTCTGGCATATTTGCTGGTTGAACTAACAGAGTAACCAGTGGCTGACCTCTCCATTTTCCCTTCAGCTCTGTGGGAAAATGCTGCCAGGACCTTCTGCTTCAGATATACCTGCAGCTACCAGAGCTCCTTGTACCTATACCCGAGATGCTGCTCACCAGTGAAGGAGCCAGAGGCAGCAGCACTTGCAAGGTAAAGTTAGAGGTATAGGAAAGCCCCTTTCCAGTTGTGTACCCAGAGTGGATGCTACCTTGATGCTCAGTCTAAAAGGAGAGGACTGGTAAAAGCTTCCTGGGTCACCTTTGTTTTCTTTACCTTGCTCTTCAGTTGCCCCTTCCCTGTTTGTACTCTCAGGAGCAGAGAATTCAGGTGTGGTTTATTTTGCAGTGTCCTTCTATAAAATAGTATAAACTCCACAAGCTTCTGTGTGCCAAAGGCTTCTGTAAAGCACAAGTGGGCAGGCATCTGATCCTGCTTTGATGTCTGTAGGGACTGTGGACTTCAGATCCTGTGCCAGCTGGAATGTTGCATCTGCTTGCAGATTCTACCTGAAAATTATTTCTGTTAACTCCCTCTGTAGTTAGAAAGGAATTAGGAAACACTGCTGAAGAGGCAGGGGCTTGATTGTTCTTTAAACTTCTTAACTGTTTATTCATTACTTTTCTTCTAGCTCGATGCCCTGGTTCACAGATTCATTAACCTCCTCGCAGACACCAGTGACTCCAAGTCCTCAGAAAGCCGCGTGTGGGATGCCAATATGGCCTGCAGGAAGCTCGCTGTGGCTCATCCCATCCTACTTCTTAGGTACCACTCTCCCCTTTCACACTCTGTGTGGCTGGTGTTCATTGACAAGCATCCACCCTTGTCCTAGAAGGGGACCAAACTTGCAGCAATCATGATGATTGTGACAGAATTCACATTCACATACAAAAGTCAAGAGAAAGGGCAGCAAAGTCATATCTCTTACAATGAGGCAGCACCTCTTCTGGCTCCGTGTCTGTCTGGAAACAGTCCTCTTGGAGTTGAAGACTAGAGAACAGAATATGGGTGGGAAGTGGGGCTTGCTGATTCTGTGGATACAGGGATCAAATCCAGAACCCTGGGAGAGGATAAGGGACGCTTCCTTCCAGGAACTGAGGTGTAACAACATGTAACTTTTCCTAGAAAGAGGCTAGATCTGTGTTTTCTTCTGTTTGGTGTTTCAGGCACTTGCCAATGATTGCAGCACTGCTGCATGGCCGTGTTCACCTCAATTTCCAGGAGTTCAGGCAGCAGAACCACTTGACCTTCTTCCTCCACGTCCTGGGGATCCTGGAGCTGCTCCAGCCACAGGTCTTCCAGAACGAGCACCAGGTGGCACTATGGGACTGTCTCCTGTCCTTCATCCGTCTGCTGCTGGTAGGAAAGTCCCCACTCCCCCTCCACGCGTGGGTCCAGCCACTAGATGGAGAAGCTCATAACACAGGGCCAGCCCAGCTCTCTCCCATTTGAAGGGAAAACCTTCATATACCTAAGAACAAAAAAGTGTATGAAGTACCTTGGAGAGCTTGAAGAGGAGGCAGGAGATCAAGAAGCTACTCCCTGGTCCTCGGAGGTGCAGGATGGGGCAGTGCATCACTACTTTTTTTTGTTAACTCTTATCTTCTTGATCCTTTCTCAGAACTACAGAAAATCCTCACGGCACCTGGCTGCCTTCATCAGCAAGTTTGTCCAGTTTATCCACAAGTACATCACATGCAATGCTCAGGCAGCTGTCTCCTTCTTGCAGAAGCACTCGGATCCACTCCAGTAAGCTTCCTTACTCCACTTAGCCCATGGTTAGCTCATGGAGAGCTTGCGCAGTCAGGCAGAAGACAGCAAGAATATGTGGCAAAATAGATACTAATATGGCACTTTTTCACCCTTAGTGCCCTTAAGTCTCTATCGAGATGAGCAGCATATCCCTTTTTGTAGGTAAAAACTGAGCCCAAGGAAGGCAGATGATGATTTCAACTCACTTAATGGCCTAAACATCCTGTGAAGGCATTGTAGTGCTCTGCAGTCATTTCCAGAGGGCCAGCAGGAGGGTCTTTTCCCTGAGTGATGGCTGCAGGGTCCCACATGCAGATGTGGGAAAAATGCATTTGAGTTCCAGTTGTGATGAATGGAAAAATCTTGTTTCTGCTTCTGAGAAACTATTTGTTTTAGTGTACATATATGTGCTTTTACTTGTCCTCATGCTTTTATTGCTGTTGAAAGCTAAATATGCCATCTCTTCCCCCAGTGACCTATCATCAGACAACAGTGACCTAGCAATGCTGAAGTCCCTCCTGGCTGGGCTGAGTCTGCCTAGTAAGAGTGGCATCTTGGACCAGGGCTCTGATGAAGAGAAGGACGGTGAGTCTGAGTGGGGGGAAGAGTTATCCCAGCTGGTGAACCTGCTGTACGTTTTGGAGCACAGATGCTTTTATGGGCTGTATGCTGTGCTTATTCTTCTCATAACAGCCCAACGAAAGGGTATTTAGGGTGGAGAATGGCACTTGTACACTCAGCAATTTGGAACCAATATCTGGGATGTTTTCCTGTCAGCGATATCACTACTGGAGCAGAAGAACAGCTCTTGCCACAAGCGAGTTTCATGGTTGTGCATTTTGCTTTCCTTGGCCACGCTTAAGGATTGACCTGTCAAGAGACCCTAGGGGTCCATCCACTTCTCTACTGTTTTCTTTACAACTTGCATGGGAAAATTTTTTGGTATTAAAACAGCTCAGGAAGGTTCCTTCTCTTTGCATTAGCTGAGGGGCTTCAGGAGATGCAGTGAGGCTAGAGACATTTGAGAGCCGGGAATTGTATTGCAGTGTTGTTGGTCGGCTCATGATACACCACTATGCTGGTAGGGAATACTGGACCTTTCTCCCTGTTAAAACTATATAGACAGGTCAGGAGTGACCTGTTGTCTCGCTTGCTCTCTCCCTCAGATGAAGCAGCAGCTGGCTCTCTCCCCCTCGTCAGCGTGTCTCTGTTCACTCCTCTCACGCCAGCTGAAATGGCCCCATACATGAAGAGGCTCTCTAGAGGCCAAACGGTTGAGGGTAAGTGAGGACCTGCAGAGCTGTACAAAGACGCAGGGCAAATGCAGACATGCCAAGCCTGTGACTTATCTGTCAGTTACAGGCTAGTTTCCCGTTTCAGTCTTATGTTTGGAAGTCTCCAGCAGTTAGGATGTGAGGCTTTGTTTTGGATGAACTTGTCCATAACCTTCTGTGATTCTGTGACAGAGGCTTCCTATGATGCTATTATCACTTAGCTCAGCAGTGCTGCAACTGCCTCTGCTTTGGGGCTCTCCAAAGATCTTGTAAGGGCTCTGGGAGATAGTACGAGTAATTCAAGGAGCGCTGCGCTTCATGTTGAGCCAGGTCTGGAGTGCTGATAGGAGTGCCATTTTTTTTAATGATATAAAAATACCAAACTGATGAGAAGCAGGATTTTGTTAGAAATCCCCAAATGGCCTTCACGGAAGAAAATTGTGTTAATCTGGCACATGGGAACAACGTGCTGCTTCTCCAAAGGTTTTCTGAAATCACAGGTGTCCAGTGTTCAGACGAAAGTGGTGGTTTTGGGGTGACAGTTTTCCTTCCACACTACAAATAGAGGGAAGAAATCCTGCCTGGACGCTGTTTTTAAAAGAGGCTTTCTGTGAAGATCTTTCAGTTACAGAAAAAGGTGTTCTGGTATTGAAACCCCAAACCCCACTCCAGTACTCCTCCTGTCCAAGGCCTGACAGTGCTGGCGGCCTCTGCCTGGGTGGGTTGGGATGTGCTGGTCTGGCACGTGACCTGTCTGCTCTCTTCCTTTTTGGAGAACGCCGTTATTACTCTAGCTCTGTGTGCAGGTGGGAAAACTTGGCTGCTTGGGAGACTGGATTTGTAGGGAAAAAGAAAAAGATCCTTTGCTGGATCAGTGAATTTCAGTCACCCTTTTCAATCTGTGTCTTCCACCAGACATCCTGGAGGTGCTGACAGACATTGATGAGATGTCCAGACGAAGGCCAGAAATTCTCTCCTTTTTTGCTGTGAGTATTAGTGTCTCAAACTGCCACTGGAAGGAAGAGATTCTTTGCACCGGGGTCTGTGTTGCACAACCAGCTTAAATACTACCCTTCCTCTGCTTGTTGCATAGTTGTTGCAGTATCTTAGGAGAAACTTATCTTCAGTTAGGCCTTCTGACAGCAGGTGGTATTTACTTCCCTACCATCTTCTCTCTATTGCCTACTGGATCTGCCATCATCCACTTTAACTTCTCTTTATGTCAGAGGAAGAATTAACGCTCTGTCTTCTTCCCAGTGTTGGGGCAAGGAGAGAGCAGAACAGCTCTGTTGAAATCACTGGAACCTAGTAGGGAAAACTCAGCTGTCCCACGTGGACTAAGATTACAGAAGGGTGCTTTAAAGTATTCAAAACCAGGATAATCCTTACAGAAAGGGATTTCCTGGCTCACACAGTACCTGTTGTATGTGTGTTGGGCTGGATTAGTGCTGGAGGGGTAGTAATGCAAGTCTGAGGAGTTTGTGCTGCCTTGGATGGTCCTGTGATCCTAATTTGCACATCTTCTTTCAGACAAACCTACAGAAGCTGATGAGCTCATCAGAGGAGTCATGCCGAAATCTGGCCTTTAGCCTGGCTTTGCGCTCCATTCAGAACAACCCCAGGTGAGGACCACTGGAACTTTAGCTATCCCAAGACACTGATGGGCACTGGATGCCCACCTTGCATGCCTGTTGATGGTGATCTGGACTGTACTGATACTGTCATGGTTTACTCCCAGCATTGCTGCAGACTTCCTTCCAACCTTCATGTACTGCCTTGGCAGCCGAGACTTTGAGGTGGTGCAGACAGCACTGAGGAACCTGCCTGAATACACCCTCCTTTGCCAAGGTAAGTTGGTATCTGTCACCTTTGGTGCACGCTTGGCCTCACTAGGGTCGCACAAGATAGCTCACAAGGTAGCTCCTGTGCTAGAAGCAGCCTCCTTGGGAAGTTGCCAAGGGTCAGTGTTGCTTAGACCAGGCCATCAAACATGCAGGTGATCTATATCAATAGTAGCTTTGGTCTAAGCATCACAGGGCAGATTTGTCATAGAGACAAGGGAGGCTTCCGTGAAGTAGATTTGGTCCCTTAGCATTTTTCTCTGAGTTGTGATCCCTCGCATGATCACATATGCACAGAGCTATTAGAGAGTGGTTTGTGCCATGTTCTTATGGAAGGAGAGAATTTCTTGCACAGCTGCAAACGTTCATCCCAGAGTTTGTTGGTGGATTGCTGTCGCTTGTATGTTGGAGCTCTTGGGTCAGTCCTCATGCTGTCTTTCCCTTTCACAGAGCACGCAGCAGTGTTACTGCACAGGGCCTTCCTGGTGGGAATGTATGGCCAGATCGACACCAGCTCTCAGATTTCGGAGGCCTTGAAGGTTCTGCACATGGAGGCCATGATATGAATATGTGGTTCTGGGAGCTCCACTTCCAGAGGAATTAATTTAACTGGACTCATCAGCGGCATTGAAGCCCTGCAAGACGACAGTATTTAAACCCATGGGCTGGAGGATCAAAGAGGTGATGTAGCAGGCCAGACTGTGCTGGAAAAGGAGAGTGTGCTGACTGAAGATCAGAAAGCGGCACGGATCTATCTGGCTGGCTAAGATGCCATGATTGTGGGAGAAAAATCTCCTTAATATTGTGCCAAACAGGGACCACTTCCTTCATGGGGTCTTGGGGTAGTGGCTGTCGGTTTGTTGTTTGGGTTTTTTTTTTTTTGTCTTTCCAAGAAGGCAGAGCTACTGGGAGAGCAGAAGGGAGCACTGGCCCTTGCACTTGAAGTCTCTGCACTCTCTGTGTTGGAGGGAACATGCAGATCTGTGCAGGGGGAGAGACACTTTGATTTCTGGGGGTGGGTGGGGTTTTGTTTTCCTGTTTTAATTAAAATTCTCTTTGTTTCCATTGTGCCTTTCTCTGCTCCATGCTGTCTTGGGTGTAGCTTGACATCCCTCTCTCCCTGTTCTTCAGCCTCTTGTTATTCTAGACAAAGCATCTCTGGAAGACCTGTCTCCATGGCCAAGTGCTCACAGAGCTATCGTGGCCTTTTACAGCATATGCAGGAAATGGAGGAGGTTTTAGAAGAGCCAACAGGGTATAACAGATGAGTTTGGTCAGCAGCAGCTGCTGACAGGACAACTTTTAAGAGGTCTCTTAGAAAACTTTTCTTTAAAAACAAATAAGCAAACTTCTTGGTACATCTGCAAACATCCCAGCAGCTGGCCACTGTCACAGTGGAGTCTTTGAACGAGCAGCTGGGTTTCCTCTTTGGGATCCGCCAGTTCCTCCCTGTGACTCTTCTGGCCACTGCTTTCTGGTCCTTGTGCACTGGTAGCAGTGATGGCTTATTTGCCAGCTGTCATTTGAGGACAGAAAAGGAGGACTCTTCCTACTCTCTGCTCCAGAGAAATAACTGCCACATACGCTCATTCTCTAGTCTCAATTCTAGTCACTGTTCTATGTCTCTATTCTTCTGGCACTCCACTTGTTAGTAGGGAATCTTTGTAGTATTCTAAAGACAAAGATCCCAGAGAAATTTTATAGATAGCTGTGAATAAGTCTGTTTCTCCTTGCTGGTGGCAGGGACAGTTGCGACCTCGTGGGTGGCCGGGTGGAGAAATACTGTCCGTTCTTGCAAATGAGGAGTGCCACAGATGAGCACTTTTGCTACCGTGTCAAAATATGAATGAATGTCCGTCTGGCTTTGCAGAGAGAGGGAGGAGAAAAGGGAGAGCTCTGAAGCTCCCATCAACTGTAAGTAGCCTTGCCTCTAAATAAAGAGATTCGAGCCATCACTTAAGGATGCAACATGCTTTTTTCCTCAGCAGCATCTGCTTCGCATCCAGAGCCACTACTGTGGCAATTAGCTACGTATAAATTATGGGGAAGAACAGCTGAAGAACATCAAGTCAGTGAAATGGTTTTCCTGAGGGGCTTGGTGACAGCAGGATTAATGCCTGTCTAAAGAGTTCCCAGTGAGATTACTGGCTCCTCTTACCGTAGTCCCTTATCAGACATCATTAAGGTACTGCTCAGTTTCTCAGAGCAGGGAGGTTGTTCTTTTGGTGCTGCTGTGGGCCTAGAGCAACTGGGAACTTGTGGGACTGGCTGGGAAAGGGCTTTACACGGGACTTTGAATCAAGGAGCAAGGAAAATGTCTCAAAACTTACTGTGCAAAGACAGCGAGTCAAAGTAAGTAGTGGTGCTTTGGTGAAGATTTCCCTGCAGGTCAGGCTTTCCAGAAACCCCGCTCCAGGGCTGTAACTAGAAATATTTATGGGCAAAAACAAATGGTGTGGTTGGTCCCAACTTCTACTCTGTCTGTTGGGTGATGCCTGCTATGAGCAGACCAGCTCCAGGAGACCTGGTTTGGAGGAGCTGGGGATGTTTGGATGTTGGCAGAACTTTTTAATGACCACTCACAGCAGGACAGCCATACTTTGCAGAGCAGTGGGAAGAGATGTGTTTGAGAAGGTGGAAGGAGCACCTCTTTATCATCATCAGCAGGAATCGTCTTGTGGGAGATCAGGAAACAAATTCAAAGGGAGGGAGAGTGGGTGGAAGTTATTCTGCAGAGCTGGACCTTCCCATAGATCTCTCAGTACAAAAAGCATCATCTATAATTGTTGATCTCTGCTTTTTGCTGTATTGAAGGTTCCTGCCATCCTCTGCTTGGATCTGGAGGAGCTGAGCAGGTTGCCCTGTCTTGGAGCACATCACTGAAAACAACTCAGGGCTGGGAATGGGGCTGTCGAGGGGCACCTGGCTGTGCAGAGACAGCTCAGGGCAGGAGCCTGTCCCTCCTGCCTGCAAAGACAGCCGTGAGAGCTCTAAAACAGTTAACGATGGCGTTACTGATGTCCTGATGCTCACCTGCCTTTTAATCAGCGCTCTGTAACTTTCACCTCCACCTCACTGAGCACCTTCTCTCCTCCCATCCCTGCTGAGCTGACTGTGCTTCACAGATCTGCTGGGCTCCTCCCAGGGGATGGGGCCATCTCCTCTGTCTTCAAGGAGAGCAGGTGCTGTGCTCAGAAGAGTGGTGAGGAAGTTTGCAGGGTCATTCCTGGCCAAGCCCGTTGGGGTCTCTGTGACTCACCCAGTGGAAATCACTGTTCACATCTGCATTCCAGACAACATAGAATCGTTGGAAAAGACCTTTGAGATCATCTAGTCCAACTGGTCAACCCAACACACCACCATGCCTACTAAATCATGTCCTGCAGTGCCATATCTACATGTTTTTGAACACCTCCAGGGGTGGTGACTCCACCTCCTTGGGCAGCCTGTTCCAATGCCTCACCACTCTTTCAGGAAAGAAATTTTTCCTAATATCCAATCTAAATCTCCCCTGGCACAACTTGAGGCCATTTCCTCTTGCCCATGTCCCAAAGTGGTGCAAAATCCCTGCTTAGACACTTCTCTACCACTATCTGCTGTAATCAAGAGCTTCCTAGGAGAGCCATGGGCTGCCAGGGCTGGTGTCTGAGGGAGATCATGTGGGGCTAGGGAATGTGCTCGACACTGGCTCATGGGGAGGCTTTTTTGGCTCCTCAGATATCCCAGCCCAGCCCTAGAAGAGGCACGATGGGGAAGGGAAAACTGGTGGCAGGCTTGTTTGGCATCCTGCGGGTGCACCCAGCTCAGGGCAGGGCTGGCACAACCCCTGCGCAGCAGCTGGCCCTGCTTTGGTGCCTGCATGGCTGCCGCTGGGCAGAGGTGGTCGAGGGCTGGGGAGCTGTTGTGGTTTAACCCCGATTGGCAACCAAGCACCACCCAGCCGCTCGCTCACCCTCCCCCTGCCCCGGCGGGATGGGGGAGAGAACCGAAAAAGACTAAAACCCGTGGGTTGAGATAAAGGCAGTTTAATAGGACAGCAGAGAAAAAGGAAATAATAATAATAAAAGAAAATACAGAACAAGTGATGCACAGTACAATTGCTCACCACCTGCTGACCGATGCCCAGCCCATCCCCAAGCAGCGATTGCTGCCCCCCCAGCCAGCTCCTCCAGTTTCTATAGGGAGCATGATGCCGGATGGTATGGAATAGCCCTGTGGCCAGCCTGGATCAGCTGTCCTGGCTGTGCCCCCTCCCAGCTCCTTGTGCCCCCGGCAGAGCATGGGGAGCTGAAACGTCCTTGACTAGACTAAACACTACTGAGCAACAACTAAACCATCAGCGCGTTATCAGCGTTGTTCTCATACTAAGCTCAAAACACAGCACTGCAGCAGCTACTAGGAAGAAAATGAACTAAGCTGAAACCAGGACAGGAGCGAAGGGAGCCCAGGAGGAGCTGGGCAGCCCTGGAGCAGCCAAGGGGCTGCAGGGCCCTTTCCCTAAGCACCGGCTGGCAAGCACAGAGCAGGAACAGCCAAATCCAGGCTGGGAGCAGGCCGCAGTGTGCCTGGGCGGAGGTGGTGGCATGGTACAGGCAGGCTGCAGTGGGAGAGCTGAGGCTTGGGAGGAGGGGGACGTGACACCTCCTTACCCATGTTGCGATGGCATTCACGTCGGATCCTCTCAAAGCCCAGCTGCTTCCCCACAGAGGTGAGCAGGTCCCACCTCCATACCCTGCAAGCATCAGGGGATCACAAATGCCCTGCAAACACCAGGCACCTCTTGTGATTGCCTACTGCAAATTATTTCTCTCTGCTGCAAAGATCAAATGTTTTTATGACCCGTGATCAAAACATCATGTTTTTGTGACCCAGGTGTGTGCCAGCCTCAGGAGGAAGACGGACACTTGTCCAGCGTGTACGTGATGGACCTTTGCTGCCTTGGCTAGGCACAAGTGGGCAGCTCTAACCTGACCATTCCCCATTCCTGCCAGACCCGGTGTGGCTGGGAGCGTGTCTCCTCACACGTGCTGATGCCCTGGAGCAGGGGTGCGGCTGTTTGACCCAGCTCTGGGCAGGGTTGTACATCCCAGGAATTGTGAGGGGTGTCCTGGAGCACCACGTGAGTTTGGCCATGAGCAGGACATGACTAACCGGGGAGGTGCCTGCATGCTCCTGACTCAGTAGCAGCTGCCTCTGGGGCATGCTTGATGTTGGGGAACTGGAAGAGTCCCAGCACTGAGCTCAGAGGCAAATCTGCCTGACACGCTACGTCAACAGTGGAAACGCACGGAGAGGTATACAGGTAACAGCCAAGAAATGGGATTTCATGGTTAAAGGCATCAACATTTTGCTAGCCATTAGAAAAGAGGAAAGGTAGAGAAAGAGAAGCCTCCCTTTGCAAGGAGCAGCATGCAAGAAATCTCGTGCAAAAAGGGGAGAGGAAAACTCCATCTCCATTACTTATCGTCTGCGTGTAAATGTGAGCTGTGGAGTCTATTCCCAGGACTGCTCCCTGGGGCCCTGCCATCCTCTTCCTCCAGCCAACTTCATCTCTGACCTCGGTCAGTGACAAACATAATCCCAGCCCTGCCTGCCCTCAATTAACTTCCTTCTGGCCATACCACAGACGGTATGATTCACACTTAATTCAAGTTGTTGTTTGGTAAAAGCTAAAAATGGTAAGACTTTCGTTAGCTTTAAGTATGTAAGTAGCCTGGCTTCTACAGGGGTAGCATTTGTCTAAAGTGGACTGATTTTTAAACCTCCCCATTGCCTCTCCGTGAATTTAGCTAATTTGTCCCTAAAGCAGCAGAATACAGAGCTTGCATTTTCTCCTCCTTTTAATATCAAGAGACCTTTATAATAATGTATCTGCCTGTCCTGTGTAGCTGGTGGCGTCTTGCCTTTGGCGTTACCCTGTTCGCATGAACAGCATCTCTAACGCAAGAAGATAGTGGGCAAAAGAATGTCAAGACCCCCAGCAACAATTAAAAAATTAATTAAGCTACGATAGACCAGTTATTGCTGAGTAATTATTAAGCTGTAAGAATTGCTAATTGTCTTATTAGCATTAAACAATTATGCAAATAATGGAAAACATGCCATAAGAGTAATAAAATTACCTCCCTTTCTCTTTTTTTTTTTTTTTTTTTCCAAAATAATGAGATTTAAACTCTAAAGTGATGCTTATGGTTTTGCTCTCCAGGGTTTATCTGGAACACCTTTGGAGAGGAGTGCAACCTCTCAGGGCACTCAGCACAGGGCAAGTAGGACATCTTGAACCACATCTATCACGCGTTGTCTTGCAGGGCTTGTAGTGCCACCACACCAGACTGTCCCCCCGTTCTGCACCCACTGCAGCCACCCAGGCAGCAACACCGGGACACGCAGGTGCTGATGGCTTTGGAGGACCACGCAGTGGTCACACGGCCAGGCCAGGACCGGAGAGAGTGAGTGCTTGAATTTTGCACTATCATAGACTTCCTATGGGAGCCCCCATTCTGCCCCAAGTAAAGCATGTGGTGCTTCAGGTTTGGTCTGGGTGACAACAAGGCAATTTGGAGTTTTTCCACATCAATTCAGTGCAAAAGTGGAAAGTTCTGGCCTTTAAAGTTACGCTATCTCAAGGATTTTACTGCTGTCACATTAGTAAATTGATGTAAGAGCTGGCCTCTCTTTTGGGTGAGGTTCCAGCTGGATTTTGGAGGTCAGCAATAAGCCAAATGCCAAGCAAGTGCCTTTATATTCCTGTGAAATGAGAACAAGACCTCATTTACACCCACCGCCAGGAAAGGAGAATTCATTTATTTATGTCCACAATGAGCTTGGAAGAGGCAGTGTTTCTTTCCTTCAGCATGTTAACATTGCTAATCACTAACAAATATTATTGGTTTTCCAGGCTTTAAACTCTGCTCCGCTGATAAGACACAGCCTTTCAAAGCAGCCAAGCCAGACCTTGCTCCAGGGTGGGTCCTGCTCCCATGGTGACGCCATGATGGATACGGGTCACCTCACGCAATCTCGTGATCCAAACAGGTTTTGATTAGCAAAATGCACCTTCACTTTTGCTTTCTGATAAAAGCAGTGAAGTTCACAGCTCCTGGAGGACAGAAGGGAGTGTTCTGCCCTGGCAGTGCAAAGATTGGAGATCACCACCACCTGTTTCAGCTTCCTTGGAAGAGGAGGGGAGGTCACCTTCTGAAACAAACTATTCCCGATCCATTTGGAGAGCTGCTTTTAGCTCCCTGAGACTCTCTGGTGACCCACCAAGCAGCTGTTTATGGCCTCTTCATTTTTTCCTTCTCACCTGGGGTATAGGATGCAGCATGTGAGCAGTCTCCCATCCTTGTTGCCTGGCAATAACTTTTGGACATCAACCTCTAGCCTGTTCCGCACCTCACTGTTTTGGGGAATGGGAAAGCTGGCAGGTCATCTTGCCAGCAGCCAGGAGGGACAAGAAGGGAGACAGACTGGTTTCTTTTTTGATGTCACATTGTGTTATACCTAGGTGACAGGACACACTTTGCTCTGATGCTCACTTTTTTTGGTCCTTTGAGGTTTTGGGATAATGGATTTACCATTTATGAGCTTCTCGGAGGCATGTGTTGTGGAGAGATTTACCAAAGTGCCTCTTTCTGTAACTTCACGTTTCACTTTCATCTTTCCGTGGAAATTCGTGTTCAGACTTGAATTTTTAATAACGTCTTTTCTGCCACTTTGCAGGTCAAACTAGCCAGACTCCGAGGAGCGGCAGGTATCACGCGGAAGCATTTCTGTGTGAGTAGCTGTGAAATTGTTGGGGCTTTCTTTTCCCTGGCTTGGGCCTTTCCGTCTCTGTGGAGTCAGCCTGGCTGCCTTCTGGGAAGAGAGAGCTGATGAGGCATGTTACTGATGAGACGCATACTTTTTCCTTCTCGTTTTGAATCCCTCAATTTAATACAAGCCATTGGCACTGGAATGTATGAGAGCTCTTGGCTACGGCACACACTTCCTATTGTTGGGAGTGAACAGCCCTGCGTACAGCCTGCAGCAAAATTATGAAGTGGCTCCATTTGATCAGCTGATTTCACACAATAGTTAAAAGATGTGATTTTTGTCTATGATGTTGCAGTCGTATGAAAAAGAATGCACTACTTGATTCTCAGCTTGAGGCCCCACATTGTCTGATACGAGGAGTCAACCCTTTCTCCCTCCCTCAAGTCCTCAAGCTAACCAACTTTGGTTGTTTTTCTTTGGGCTTTAGGGTGGTCCTAGTCATATACTTAGTGTTTTTCTCTACTAACGGTAAAGTCCAGGCTGCTGCATATGGAAACTAGGATAAATTTAAAAGGTAATGGCAGAGGGTGAACCCCACTAGTCATAGCAACCGTCAGGAAGCATTCAGTATTTTTCCATCGCAGTTTGGTATCCAGGAAGAGAACTGACAAGGACTGTGGAAGAGAAAGAAAAGGAGATGTGTCTGTAAGTAGAGAAGAATAAATCATTCCCTATCTGTGGACTGCTGCTTTCCAACAAGCTTCCAAACACTCCTCAGGAAGGGATCTGGAAGAGCAGGCACTGCGTTTGCAGGACGCGCTCTGCTCTGTGAGCCGGCAGTGCATCACAGGTGTGGGAAATTTCACCCAGCAGCACTGGGACAAGCTCAGTGAGTGCAGGCAAGGTCCACAAAATGGGCTGAGGACATGTAAGTCTCCTCCAAGGAAAAGATGTAGAAGGGAAAAATACAATCTAGAGTAAGGATTTGTAAGCATCATCCCACGAGGAACGTCCTGGGAGAAGAGCGGTTGTGGGTAATGGGTAGGCAGCTGCACAGGCAGCTCTGCTCCCCTCCTGCCCCGTTCCTCCCTCTAGTGCTTGTTAGTTTACCTGTTGGTGCATTAAAGACTCACCATAGCTATAAACTCCCGCAGAGCTCTCCTTAATCACCAACTAAGAACACTGCACAAGTCGCTGACGCCGGTATTTTGAAAAGCCATTATTGGGCCAGTAGTAATACTATTACTGCATTAGCTAACTCCTTCAGCGATGTCATTTTAATCACCTTAGCATATAATGTGGGCCCGATTCTGCTGGTGTATCAAGAGCTGTACCTCCAACCTAACCCCCTCTTGGGATGCATGGCTTGGAGCCAGCGACTAAGTTTCTTCTTCTGGTGTCTGCAAGCCTGGATGCCTTTCTGATACGACCGTCTCGGTCAAACAGAGGTGACCAGGCACAGTGCAGGGGGGACAAGGTGAAATGTAGTGGCCTGTGATATACAGAAAATCGCAGCTGCTCTCCGACTCCAGCCTGGCTTTCTGCTCCATGGGTCTGGGTCCCCTGCCACCCAGCCCCAGCTGCCCCTTCCCAAAGCACAAGGTAATGAGCAGGGACTAACTGCATCAACTCATTAAGCTGGGTTTGTTAGAAGACAGATTGTCATGTTAAACAAATATATTTTTAAAAAAATAAATATTCCCTGGGCCGTGCCCCATCTGGGCCATTAAATCTGAAAGGGGTAACTACTGCTGTGTCAAAGCTGGGCTCAGAAGCCTATTTTCACTATTTGAACTACTAGCAGTTGGCAGCAACTCCATTTTCAAACATAATTTTCTTCTCTTCATTTCCCAGTCCTGCACGATGTAGACTGCAGGCACGGCAGGGGGCTGCACACTGCTAAACACCACAGTCTTTAGGACTTGCAAAAAGAAACCCCACAAATGCATTTCCTAAACCCACTGCATGCCCTTTATTTCTCAGCAGCCCCTAAGTTACCTGATGACAGAGGATGGGAAGGGCTGCCCATCATTAGGCAGTTGTTTTTTTGTAAATTATGCAAATTTTATCAATCTAATGAGAAGGTAGTGTGGAAATGAAGCGGGACAGCTCAGCTTTCAGGGCTAGAGCGCTGCAAGCTGGAAACTTGCAATAAAGCAAGCATCTTTTCTGAGGGAGGGGAAAAAAACCAACTTTGAGTTAATTCAGCATTTCTTTTGGTCAGTCCCTTGGTAGTCTGATTAATTTTGAGCGCAGATGTTTATTTGCCTTCACAGAATACACCCAGCACTTGGGAGCAGACTCACCGTGCCGTATTTCCTCCTTGCCACACCGTTCTTGTTATGGTTGTGCAGCAACATATGCTAACGCCTTATTACAAGGGATTCCTATAAATGGCATAAAGGATTAATAATGTATTTATAACACAACTTTGTTTTAGTATAAAGTGATCTATAAATTTGTAATAAATGTTTTATACTGTTTTTGTAGCCTGTTATAAATGATAAATGGGAGACTATAGATGCCACATCAAATATTCATGCTGCATTGTGTGCATTATTATGCCGTTACTGTTCAGGAAGCCATTAATAATAAAGTGAATGGAGATGTAAAAGTTGCTGACATGCCCAGCAAGCCATTTATAATGAAATGTATAATCCTTACCATTAAGTAAATACATTGGCCAGTGATTGTTGATGAAATGGAAACACACTGAATTATTTGTGAGGTATTTATATATTAATGTATATTATCCATATCATGTCATAGAAATGCCATTAATATATGTATTATTAATTATTTTAACCTAATTTATAGGCAGCACTTAAAGCGTTACCTCGTCTCTTCTGCAGTTTTGTCAGCCGCACGAGATCTGGCGAGTTATTTCACGTGCCGCGGGGCAACCGTGAGGAATTGGCAATCGCGGTGCTGCCCCTGGCCAGCCCAGCCGGCGCAGGCCCGCAGCGGGCGGCCGCCTTCTGGGCTCCCTCGTCCAGCCGCCCCGCTCTTGCCCCTCTGCGGGGAGCGGGAGCGGCGGTGGCTGCCAGGGGACGGGCGGGCGACGGCCCCTCACGCCTGACGGCCCCTCACGCCTGACGGCCCCTGCGCCCACGGCCGGCCGCCCTCCTTCCCCAGCCAGCACGAGGCCTCTGGGCGGCCATTGCTTCGTCCTCCATCCTCCTCCTCACGCCTCCCCGGTGGGGCTGCCCCTTCACGAAGGAAACCTGATGTTTGACTTTTGGGGGTTTTTTTTGGGGTGTTTTTTT
>VZTL01026980.1:0-37930 GCA_013400535.1 Scopus umbretta | reverse complement strand
CACCTTTTCCATTTTTCTCCTTTCTTCCCTCTGTGGCTGAAGTATAAATATTTTAAACGCGTCCTTTCCATTGCAAAACAAGTTGAGGCACCAATTTTTGGTGAAGCGTTTCCTTCTTTGCTGTTTGTGTTTGCTTAGGCTGGGCTTTCCTCGCTCAGCCCGACGGCAGTTCAGCTGCACACGAGTCAGGAGGTGAGAGCAATTTAAGCAAAATACAATAGAAAGGCAGGGCCCGACAGCCACTGGATTGCTGAACATCACTTGTTTTTCCCATCTAGAGCTTTGTCTGTGGGAGGCAAGGTGTTTCCCAGCCCTTGCTGGTGCCATTGCTGGTACCCTGTGGGTTTTGACCTGTCCCTGCCCAAATGTTAAACATCTGGGAAGGGGAATCGCTGAAGGGAGATGTAGATCCTCCTTCCTAGTTTGGGTTTTTTTTTTCCCACTTCTGGGTTCTTTGGACTTTGAGGTGGGCAGGGTGAGGGGGAAAGTCAAGGTAAGGGAACAGTGCAAAGATTGCCCAGGAGTGCTGATTTAAGTGTTAGGTCTCACTGAGTCAAATACGTCCAGGTGGAGGACCAGGTTGGGTTTTCTGTACTGTGGTTTTCCTCCTGTTCCTTGAATTCTGTCTTTTTCCTTGTGCTCCCAGGACAACCTGCCATTTGGGTTTGCGTGCAGAGATCTCTTCTACGGCTGTCTTGCTTCTAGTGGAAGCTCAGCTCTCCTCCTGCTCTCTCTACTCTGTTGTTTTGAAGCTTAGAAGAGGCAGGAGCAGGCTTGGGCAGTGGGAGGCTAGTGCAGGAGCTTCAGGCACGCTTTCTCTGTAGTCCCCAGTGCTTGGGCAGTCACCATGGTGTTGCTGTGTATGGCTTCCTGGCACGCTGTTGTGTTCTTTTGACTTCAGATATTTCCTTTCCTTCCTTTGATTCACAGTCCCAAAGATACAAAATACCAGGGCAGAAAGGCTGACGTGACCAGGAGGTGCTTGTGGAGAGACCGTGACTGCTTCCTGGCCGACTCTGCAGCTGGCCCATCCGGAGCATGGGTGTAAACAGGGGCTCTGTGACTTGAGAGCTGGAATAATCCTGTTGACCAATTTAGTGAGTTGTTTATAATCCTTGAACTGTGCATCAAGGGTTGTGGGTAGACATATCTTAAGTAAGTTCCTCTGTGCTGAAGAGGGAAATTGTTCCTTGTGGCGTCTCTCTGTTCCCATTCATTTTCTTTTATGATGGAGATACTGCCTGACTTTATTCAGGACCTTACAGAAGCTCTTTCTGACTTGGACCAGCTCAGCAAAGAGTGCCGGAAGGTTAAAATAAGAGAAGCTTTTATCAGTGACCTCCCTCATCGGTGTCAGTGGTGTAAGCAGGAAGGCACCAGTTGTATCCTTGGCTGGGCAAAGTCCTGCTGGAAGGAAATCATGCTTTCAAGTGGTTGGTGGACAGGGCTGCTGGGTGTCATGTGTCAGATCCTGGGGCTGAATACTTGGTGCAAATTCTCCATGTATTTAGAAAAGCTTCTCTGAGTGTTGGCGGTGCAGGAGCTACCAACAGAGAAGTGTGTCTGGGGTGCACGTGTGGCTGTGACTCCTACTTCCCAGGGGCTTGAAGTAGTTTATCCTGAGCTCCTCCCCTTGCTTCTAGCAAAGATTCTAGCTGAAGATTAACAGCATCATACTGAAAATAAAACTAGAGAAGGATAATTGGTGTTTAGAGCACTCAGTGTTTTTGCAGCAGCTCTGCTGTATAAATCACTTGCAGAACATGATTCAGTCACGGCATCCAAGTTTTGCAACAGTATGTTTTTCGTCTTGGTTTACACAAATGACATTCTTGGGCTGAGGAGTGCAGGGGATTTCTCCTTGCAGGAGCCTGAGAAATTCCCAGGAAAACTTCAAGCAATTGCAAAACATGGTCATAATCACAGGCTTCTCTTGTGGGGTTTGTGGCTCAGAAGACAGGCTGGTGGGGGGTCTCTCCCCCCTTCCTGTTTTCTTGCTCGAAAACATATGGAAAATATGATAACTTCTCTCAAACTTGGCTGATGTCAGTTTGAATGTTATCGGTGAACAGGGCAGGCTGTGTAAAATTAGAAATGCATTTCCCACTCACTTCCCACTCACCCAAGGAAGCTCTGGGGGAGTGGAGATGCATGGCAAATTACCATGGAAATTAATTTCTCTTTTGTCCCAGCTGAAGACTGCTTCATAGCCAGCCCCAGCCAGGCATGCACACTGTGTCAGGCAGGTCCCAGCCCATTTTCTGGGATGATTGTGGAGCCCTGAGGCTCCACTCGTCAGAGGGACACGAAGCCTCACTGCAGCATGACGGGAGGCTGAGGTTGGCAGCTGCCACACGTGATGGCGATGGCTGTGCAAGCTCCAGCCATGGTTTTAGTGGCCTTGGCCTGGTGAGTGAGTTAGAAGAAGCAGGGGAGCCGTGCACACTCGCTCAGATATTAATGCCAGATGTCGAGGAAAGGTTTTGATTAAGCTCCTTCTCTTTGTCCAGGATCTTGCTCTTTCCCAGACTGTGAGCTGGTGTTCAGCTCGGCGTTCTGGGAATTGACTGGTTGTGAAATCCCCCTTGGCGGCGGAGCAGTGGGTGCGTGCCCATTCCTCCAGCAGCACTTCTGGGCCGCTCTCAGCTCAGTGGGGCAGGATGGGGCCGACAGTCGCCAATACGGACGGGGAGGGCCCTGGCCGTGCTGAGGACGGGTTGCCCACAGTCTCCATCTCCTTAGCAAATGGCTGGGCTGAAGCAGAGCTGCCGCCTGCCTGGCCTCCGCGGAGCGGTGGTTTGTGTGACAGGCGTAGGTGAGGGGTGGATGGTTCTGGGGTCAGGGAGTCCCGTCTGTTGTTAGTCCCCCCCACCAGCACACTGCAGCTTGCCAGCAAGACCAGAGCAGTGTGGAGCAGGTGTTGCTGAGAGGAGGATGAGCGCCTGCAGAACATCTTCTGCCTGGCATTCCCAGCCCTGTCCCCTCTCTCCAGGTTGTCACTCCTCCAGAAAGGGCACAGCTGAAAGGTCCTGTTCCCAGCAGAGCACACTGGATTTGAACATTCTGTTCAAGGACTGTGAGCTGGCAAAGGGTGCTTCACTCTTTTTCAGTGATCCTTTTGACTGTGCATATCTTATTGTCTATAGAGAAAATAGTACAAAAGTGACGAGAAGCAGAAGCTTTTTTGGTACCATCGTGGCTCTGGGATTTTTTTGCTCAGTCTGCTCCGAGGGTAAGTTTCCAACCAAGTTAGCGCTTGCAGCAGCAGAGATTCCCCCTGTGGAAGCACATGTGCTTGCAAAGGACCATGGCGTGCTTTGCGAGCGCTGGGTCTGTGCACCTGGAGCAGTGGGTGGTTACAGAGATATGTGAGCATGAGAAATGCTTAGCCACTTTTTGCGAAGAGAAGGATTTTTTGGGGAGCTTCATTTCTATTCCTGCGTTAGTGAACTCCATTCTGTTTTGTTTCCAACACTGGAGGCCCTCCCTTGAGTCAAGATTTATATTTCTCACCTCTTCCAGTTAATTCAATTGCCTGTGGTTTCTCAGCAGAGAACTCCTACTTCTCCATTTGTATTAGCTTTGCTTTCTTAGGATTACATTGGTCAGAGGGCTTTGATATTCCAAGATAGGAGATGCACCAGCAAGATCAATTTCCAAAGAAATATTACATTTCAGCAGTTCACCTGACTAGCCAGAGAAGGAGTGATGCTGAGAGGGCAGGAGACTCTTGAAATGACCAAGTAACCTGGTTGTTTGCACTCTCCTTTGGGGAAACAGAAGGGAATTTCAGACATTCACCGTCAAGAGATTCGGGTTTTTAGGCCTCTCTCACAAGCCACGCAGTGTGAAGCTGCACACACCCTACCATAGCAAACAGCATTCACAGTGGTTGAAGGCCACTGACCAACAAGAAATAGGTAACTCCAGTATGTTATGCCTTATGTGTCGTGTCAGTATGACCGAGGAAACTGGAGCTCCCCTTTGCTCTTGCAGGTGTTTTTGCTGCATTCAAGATGTCCCTGCTGCAGAGACTTTATCTGGGAACAGAACTGGGAGTGAGGCAGAGAGCTGCAATCGCCTCCTTCAGCTGGCTCTTAAAAAAGATGATTTTCTTGGCTGACACAAACCAGGATGATTGTATCTATTGTTTCACTGAAACTTTTTTGGCTTTTGATTGGTTTTGTTGCTCTTTTAAATCCATTGTCTCAGGGAAGGGAAATTTCTGGGCAGGAGCACTGCTGGAAGAAAAAACCTCTGCAAGTCCCTTTGATTTTGCACAGGAAAGAGTGTATGGTTTAGAGGTGGGATGTGCCTTGTCTTTACATGCTTCTTGAGGTAGTTTGACTTTTGGGTCTTACCTGTTGTTCGTTCTCTCCTTATCCCACATAGCAATACCAAATGGGGGAAGCAGGGAGGGGGCATAGGCTGTGGCACGACGGACAAACCTGTGTGAAGGCGCCTCTCTTACTCATCATGTAATGCTCCACTTCCTGTACTATGTAGGTAAGGGACCTGGCTTGCTCCTTGCTGTTACAAGTCATGGAAAAAGTTCCCCTGCTGCGATACAGATCATGTGTTTCTTTCATGAATAGGTCACTGCAAGCCGGCTTTGCCCTGGCTTTCTCACGGTTATCCTGGCTCCTCTCAGAGGTAAGGGAGTGGCTAGCATGGGTAGGTCCACAGCGGTTACAAAGGTGCTACGTACAAAAATGCAAAGTTGGTGCTGTAGCCTTTTCTGTTTATCAGTGAGAATTTCCTCTCTTGATGTCAGCCTTTTGCTTGCCTGTGCCAGCAGGTACAAGGATTATAAAGTGAAATTGGGTTATCAGAAAGGAACTGACCCTGCCCACTTGCCTCGGCAGAAGGAAGAAGTGTTGGAGAGCAGGGCTGCCAGCCAACAGTCAGTTTTGTATTCCCAGTTTAGCTAGTGACAGTCAGTAAACGAGGGACGCGCTCTGGGTGAGAAAGCACGCTGTGTTGCGGCTCTGCTTCCAATAGCATAAACTCACTCTCCCCTGGGCTTTCTTGCCTGTCCCGCCAGGTCTCAGTTTCTGAGTTCCCAGCGCAGGGCAGAGAGAGGTGGCATCTGGGTTGGACCAGAGCGGGGGAGAGGGGAAGAGGGAGGTGATATCCAGGGAGAGCAGCAAGGAAGAAGGATTGTTGACTTTGGCTTGTAACTGCAGATAGTAATTGTCTCTTCCTTTTCAGTTATTGGTTATGATTACAAATCAAAAGTGACAGCCGTAGGGAAAGGAGAATAAGATTTCTACACACAACTTTGGTGTTATCAGCCACAGTATTGTGTTGTGGTCAGAGGTATTTCCCAGGCAGATTCCTGGTGCTGGTTTTGTGGACTTCTGCCAGAGAAGAAGAGAGGATTTGAAACCAGAATTTGTGCGCTGGTGGAATCAGCAGCTTCTGAGGTGCGTCAGAAGCATGTGATACATGCAGCAGCTGAGGTATCCACCCCTCCTTGGGGCTGTGTGGTCTCTCTGTGTGGGGACATCTTGCAAGACAGATGAAGAGCATGGATGTGACTGTTTGGGAAGTACTTCCAGGGAGAGAGCATTGCAAATCTGGCTGGCAGGCAGCAGTGTATCTTTTTGAGGTGGGAGAGGAGCAAGGCTTTTTTGGGGGGGAAAAAGCCCACCCCACGAGTTAGAGGTTGCTCCTGGCTGCCTCAGCAAAACCCATGAATCTGCATGGGATGTTTTGGCATCAGCACGTCCTGTCTGCGGGAGGCTGCGGGAGTCAGCCCTGCAAGGGTAGGATGTGCCAAAAATGTGTTGTGCTGCTGTGGGCAGATGGCTGCGCCTGCCGGGTCTCCTGCGCGTCTCTGTCCTGGGAGGTGCAGCAGGTCTGTGACTGTCTTGGATGGGATCTGCCACGCTGCTCCCTCCGGAGCATCTCTGAGAAGGCAGGGTGGGAGGAGGTGCTCTGTCCCCTGACCTGGTGAGGCTCAGAGAGGTTTGAGAAGCTGGAATTGAAGCAGCTTGCTCCACATCACCAACCTGAGATTTTTCTCTTCTTTCTATATTTCAGAAACTTCAACTCCCTCAGTAAAGAAAATGTATATGAAAACAACAAGTTGGTAAGTGACTTTTAATGTTTTACTTTTGCTCTAGTCTATGACCTGGCACCTTGCTAGTGTGGTTTAGCAACAGAAGCCCTGCAGATGCAGTGTGCCGAGCGTGCCGCATGCAAATCCTTTGCCTTATTCTGCCTGCGTCCAACATTCTGATTTGAACGGCAGTGTCCAGCCTTGCTGGCTGCTTGAAAGCACCCTCAGACTGCTCACACTTCTTCACTGGCTGCACAGCAATGCCTGTGTCCAGTGTGTCTTGTGGCAGCAGGAACTTGGACAGAGATGCTGGAGGTCAAGGCATGGTCATGGACATGTTGAGTATGTGATGCTCCTGAGGGATGGAGCAGGAGCTGGGAGGTAGCTGATGTGAGAGGGGAAGCGCAGGAAGTCTCCCCCAACTTCTGCTCAATCCTGATATAGGGAATGAAGGCTGCTGGAACGTGGAGATGTTCTAAAATCTCGTCATGGCTGGACACTTCACTCCAGGATGTGATTTGAGTTTCTCATGTTCTCTTCACGAAGAAGGTAGAAGTTGGGCAGGCCAACCCCGTCCTGCACTGGATTCAAGCATGGGCTTAGTGCTCCAAGGAAGGATTTTTCCTCCCTCTCTCCCTCACAAAGAGAGAGGGAGAGGATTAATTTTTTTTTTTTTTCCCTCTTAACACTGCTTCACACAGCTTTGTGGCTGCTTGGCAGGAGCTTGGGATGTGAACGAACCACAGCAGCTTATTCTTGTCTGGACTGGAGGAATGACATCCTCTGACGCAATGAGCCGTCTGAGGTGGTCCTTGTCTCCGGGAGAGCTAAACTCACCATCCCATGCTCCTTAGCTTCCGCTCCCCTTCGGCCCCAGCTGAGTTCACAGTGCCTGTGATGGACCCCCCCTCCTCAAGCTGGGGCAGCAGTATGCGAGCAGTAATTCACACTCTTTGGGATTAAGCCCTACGTGTCCCTTTCCTCTAGGTGAGGTTCAGGCTGAGCGTTTTTGCCCACGAGGTTTGGTATTTGGCAGGCATCAGGGCCTCTTCGCCATGGACAGTCATCCCAGCCAGAGTGCAGTGAAGCCCTGAGTGTTGCTCCTTCCCCAGCCAGGCTGATGGTGTCTGTTCTGCTGGCAACTTTGCTTGTCTCTGGGAAATGAGCTGTATGGGGCATCTCTGCTGCTTTTATTAATGAAAAGCTTCTTTGTGACTCACATAAAAACAGTTGGTCCCCTCCTTTGTCACAGCCTGTGTTTCCACCCTCTTCTCCCTCCATTTCTTAGTTTCTTTTATATCCTTTATTTTGCTCTCTTTCTTCCTTATTCCACCTGCTGTAGGATGACTTGGCTGTGTTGCACTTACACTGCTGGTATGCTTCTGCCTTGGCTCTGCCATGAGTGGGGTTGACTCCTCTGTCTCCCTGTAGGCACCTGGGCTGTCCTCCCCCCTCGAACTGCTCTTCATCCTAACTCCTACACTTTCTTCCCCTGGCTGCCCTTGTGATGTGAGTGGGTCTGATTTCTCCCAGTGCTATTCCTTTGCTATTGTTCAGACCCTCTTTGATGCCTCACTATTCAATAACTTCTTTCAAGGAACTGTGTTATTCAACTAAAAAAATCTTGTTTGGGCTGCAATTTGCTATTTAAGGTCTTCTGCCAAGGAAGAACGTGTCACTTCTCAAATGCCAGTAAAAACAACCCCAAACCCAGTTCTTTCAGTGCTAATGGATGGTGGTGTGATGTAGCTGACACAGTAGTAGCCTGTGTCAGAGGAAAGCTGTGCCTGGCTAGCTCAGATGGCCTCGAGTGTATCGCTTTGCCTCCTCTATGCAAAATGGGAGCAGTGACACTTACCTCCTTCGTAAAGCACGTGGAGCTGCAGTGATAAAAAATGTTATGCAAAAATAATGTGTTGTTTCTTTAAAGGCCAGCTTGGGCAGGCAGGTGGGGGAGAAGGGCAACTGGGCCATGGTAGGTGGCAATTTTGTTGGATCTCCAGGCAAGAGCATTTTCCAGGAATGCAAGGATGCTGTAGGCACAGAGAACACTACATCCTAATGCTGCTCTCTGCATTGCTCACCTGGTTCCAGCCAAACCAGTTGTGTGCATGGAGCATCCTCCTCTTTTTGGTCCCAGCAGCCCCTCACACTTCTATGCCTGTTGCATTGGTCTCACCTATGGCACTGTGTGTCAGGAGGTGGCTTGGCCACTAGACTGCACACCAGGAATGTCCAGGAAGAAAAGCCCACTGGTCAGACCAGTTGTGCAGCCAGTGCAACGAGAGGAGCACTCCAAAGAATATATTAAGTACCAGGTTATGAGACAGGCGAGTGCCAGGCTGGGCTGGCAGCCGGGATGACGCACCGGAGGTAACTGGCTGAAAGCATGTTTAATGTCAGCTCAGTTACATTTTTACTGGGATACCCAATGGAAAAAAATGGTAATTATCTTGCTGAAAAATAATGGCTGTTTGTTTCTTCTAAGCAGGAATAGTTGGCGTGTACACCAACACTGTTGTGTGTCTGTGCCAGAGGTCAGATGCAGAGGGTTTTAATATGTTCGAGTTTTTCTTTAACCCTTTCACTGTGGGGTTCAGCAGTAGCCTTCCTTGTGCCTCCGCTCCTGCAAGTGCTGTTTTCCTTTGCTGTGCTGGCATTTCAAAGGGCATGCTCCAAAGGGGGAGAGAAAGGATTTTTCTCCTATAAGATAGGAAGGAAAAGGGCTGAAGAAAGTCCCTAGTAAAAGCCCTACACTGAGTTGAGCAAGGGCAAAGTTGCTTTATGGATGTTGCTTTTTTTTTTTTTTTTTGTCCTCTAGTAAAGGCTCTTGTTCAGAGGCAAAAGAAAAAAGCTTTTCCCTCCTTTACCTAACTTTGATCCTGCAGTTCCAAAGTGGAGGGGACCACAAAGAGGAATATTTGCCCCAATTACATGTTAGGCAGCATGGAAATGGTTAAGCTGGAAGGGAGCTAGGTATCAGAAACTCTTCTGCATTATTCTTCTCTTCCCTCTCTCAAGTATGGGAGAGTGCTCCCTCCTGCAGCCCACAATTTCCCCTTTTTCAGACGGGGAAGAGCAGGCGGTAGGCAGGAAGCGCTAACATTTGCACAGCACGCAGAGATAGAAAGCTGCCTGCAAACACCTACCAGCGCACCGTTACTTGGGGAGTGCTCCAGGTTGGGCTGGAAGCCTGGAAGCGAGTCTGCCAGCCTGGACTGACGCATCCCCTTCTGCCAGGGCTCGCTCTCCGCAGCTGTGCATGTCCAGACAGAGGCAGGCTCAAGGAAGAGCCGGGGAAGCCCAGGTGAGTTCCTGTGCAGTGAGCTAGAGCCAGCTTGCCAGGCCAGATTTTTGGCTCCCTGCCTGAATTTCTCAACATGGTGGCTGGAAGCCATGACTCTGTTGGTTCCTGTAACGGCCGTACGATGTAGGAGTTAAACTGGTACAGCTGTTCCCCTGTAGAGTTATTATTCTGGTGGGGCTGTTTGCAGTGGAGTTTCTTACTTCTGATGAGGAGCGGCTCTGCTGCCTGGGCTGGACAAGACACCCACACACACTTTTTTTTTTTTGTTTTCTTCCTTCTCTAGGCATTTCGAGTGGCAGAGGAGGAGCTGGGGATCCCAGCCTTGCTGGATGCAGAGGATATGGTTGCTCTGAGGGTACCAGACAGGCTGAGCATCCTCACCTATGTTTCCCAGTATTATAACTACTTCCATGGACGGTCTCCTAGTAAGTACCGTATTCTCTGGAGGGGTGGAAGGGATCGGGGCTTAATTTTATGCTTTCCCTTGCCTCCTAACAAGCCTGGAAAAGCAAAATAGACTGCAGAGAGGCCTTTTGGTACCAGAACTATTTCAGTGGAGGATCTGAACTCTTTACATACTGGCCTACAGTAGCACCAGTGTTTTTGGAAGGGCGCAGGGCCATGCCTTGTCTTTAAAACTAATGCCTTAAAATTTAATATACAGTCTAAAATTTCTTACAGTTCAGCCAGACAGGAGTAGTGAAGGTTCCCCTCCATGGTCCCCACCTTAGCTTTCCATTCTTGAGCACCTCCATCCCTGCTCCAGTCCTTGCCATACAGGAGGGCTGGTGAGAGCATGGAGTCTAACAAGGCTGAGCTTGTCTGTGAGGCTGTGCCAATATAACAGCATCCATGGTAAGGCTTGTACAGCACAGCAGGACTGGTATAAGGAAGTGGAAGAAAATGACCCCCTTAACTGACATAATTGTGATAGCAATTCTTTCAAACATAAAACAGGCCACAGAGCTGCCAAGGCATTATATTCACGTACTGGAGAGTTTATCTGGGCTCACAGGAGCATTATTGTAGACTTGGTTTATATTTGGCTTTAAGCTCATACAAAATGAAATAATACGATAAACCAATTTCACAGGTTCCTCCAGAGGAAACTTTAGAAAGTGGGACATGAATGACTTAACTGGTTAAGGTGAATCTAGATGGAGAAGACCGATAGGTATTGAAAGTGTTCTGTATCTTGGAAAGAAAGTACAATTCACTCTGAGAGCTACCTCTAATGTCTGAACTCTTCCCATTTCTCCACCTCTTTACACATTTAAGCATGCTTTTTCTCTCCCTCTATAACCTTTTCCCTCCCCGCCTCTTCACTTTTTATTTCTTGTTTTAAAACCATTCTGATTGAAGTCAAACAAATTCCATCATGTTTGTGCCAAGTGGTGGGAATCCGGGTCAGTTTGGGGTCTTTACCCCTTGCCCCCCCAGCATCTTTCCTACCACGTCATCAAGCACAGCACATTTTTATACTCTCTAGTGTCCCACAAAACGCTCTGGTTGCATTCCTGTTGCTGGGGTGAATGCGCATATCTGAAAATGAGCCTAGCCAGGAATGTGCCCTCTGACACCAAAGCAAGCTCCTAATACCATAGTCGTGCCCTTTGAATGGGCTCCAGCAGGACCATGAAATAAGCAGGACACAGGAGGCCAGAGGGGGCCAGGAGCCAATATTTTGTTGAGAAATTCGTTGAAATATTTTGTTTACAGAAGAGCAAAGCTGAAACCACCCGTCTTTGTGCTGGGCTTTGGGAACTTGATAAACAGCACAAGTGGGTAGTGAGGGGGCAGCCCAAGTCTAAACCGTTTGCTGAGTTGGCTGTCACCAGTCCACTGGTCACTGCAGTAAAAGAGCCCTGGGTGTTTATTTGGATAACTTGCTTTCTTGAGAGAAGACTGCTGAGAATTGGGCTTCCTCTCTGCTCCCTACACCCTGCCCAGACTCCCTCTGTAGTTACTGAAAAGGGTATAATCTCTTTTCAGACAGGTGGTCATTTAATTGGTCGCTCTTAAAGCAAATCTGTGGCACAAATATCCCACAAGGAACACAGAGACGTCTCAGTCAGAATAGGAACTGGTGCAAAAATAACATCCCTGTGAGACAGATGAGGGGTCTCATCTGTAAAAATTGTGCGTGAAGCCACATTTCCCAGGGAAGTCTCCCTGCACTTCCCAGAGCACAGGGCATCATTCTTTGCTTGGCTGAAGTGTGTTGGGGATTCTCTTTTCTTCACTTGTGAATTTAGAGGGTTTCTCTTTCATCTGCAAAGAAAAGAGGATCCGGCATTTGTAGGCTTCTTGTGGCAAGTCCTGTTGGTTTCTGCGTCAGCACCACCGTGGCGCCTCCAAGTCTCTGTCATAGAATTACCCATTTTTAGTGGTCATTTCTTCATTCAACAAGCCTGTTTGCTCCATGAGAATCCCAGCTGGGATGTGAACACCCACAGCAGTGAAGGTTCAGGGTTTGTAGGAAATCTGGAGCACAGCAACTTTATTAAAGCAAACCCTCCATGTTTCAATTCCTTAGCTGTAATACCTAACAGCAGTGCTTGTTTCAGTGGTGATCAGTTCCAGCCAAACTGTGGGCCTGGTACAAACCCAAGGTCTTGTTCACACCATTGACCGACGGTGGTTTGTATTTTTCCACTTTTTCATTCCCCCGCATGGGATTCCCTAAGAAGAAAAAAAATCAGCAGTTTCAGCTACCAGATGATTCCAGCATATGTTGGTAAAATTCACTTGGTGACTCTTGCCCTTTACTCTACTACAGAACTGCTTGTGAAGGAAGCCTGTGTCCCCGTGTATGCTTTGCATGTTATTCATCAGGCACCTCTACATCTTCTTATACTGTAAATGACCCCTAAGCTCTTGGGTTTTCCTTATGTTACCTTAAAGTCTACCCTTCTTACTTTCTTCCAGTTGGAGGTATGGCTGGTATCAAGCGTCCTTCCTCCGAACCTCAGGAGCAGCCTCTTGGGAAGAAAGCTGTTTCAGAGCCTTCTAAGCCAGTACCACCAAAACTGCCTCCTGCCCACCCACCAGCCAGAGCTAAGCCAAAAGGAACCTCCAGTGACTCCCCAGTCATCACGGTAGGAAATGTGTTTTGGAATGTTCTTTAAACCTTAAATCTGTTCAGTGAGCTAGAGAGTATTATGCTAGTTCAAGGCTCCTAGTGGTAAGGACTTAGACTCTAAATTTTCTGCTCACTATGGGGGATTTAATCCAGAGGTCTGGTTACTGAACAGATTCAGGTGAGAGTCATTGGAAAGCCCTCAGTCAGCTGGGATTTATCTAGTGGTGAATAGGACATGGGTGTCTTAGGACACACCTATGCTGCCCCTAGGTCTTGGGGATGAAGATTTTTACAGAATGTATTATTTTTGCTAGAAAACATTGATTAAAATCTTGGAAACAGCTCTAAAGCAGAGTATGGACAAAAACAGGGTGAAAGAAAGGAAGCTCCTCTCTCAAAAGGGTAAGGACCTTTCCCAGCTAATTCAAATCAGAGACCTTTGCTCTTCAGTTTTCCTCAGATGGACAAAACGCCCTGGTCCTCTGGCTTTGTGGGAACAAGCGCCCTTAGTCTATCCTCCCAAGAGCTGTTCCACTTCGTTTGAACACAGGGTTAATGGGAGCAGGGATTTTCTGGGTATGACTTCCTTGTCCTAGCCACTTGGCTGTGCATGTCAAAACTCTCACGTACCTGGGACGTTCGTAGCTGTATGCAGGGCCACCGTGCTGCCTGCTCACCCACTGCGTTTCCCCACAGAAAGGGGTCCTGGCAGAGAGTGGGAACATCCCTAGCAGCAGCTGTGGTATCTGCGGGAACCACGTGCACCTGGTGCAGCGCTACTTGGTCGATGGGAAGCTCTATCACAGAAACTGCTTCAGGTACAGCTCTTCAAAGTGGGGGCACAGGCCTGTGGGTCACAGAGGGACAGACTTGTTCCTTTGGGACTGGAGGGAGAGTGGCATGAGGCACTCAAGGTGATGGAGGACGTTTTTGTCAGAGTGGAGGCAGCCTGGGCCTGCTCTTGGCCCGTGCATAGGGGGAACTCTGCACTGGTCTGTTTTTATCCACACCTTTCCTACTTCAGGCTGTGCTATCAGCAGCTCCTATTTTGGTGCCTGAGGAATGTGCACATGGGGTCTGCTCTCTGCTAGTGTGATACCTTCACCCTCCCCGTGCTGATGGTGGAATTGTGCCTGCACTCCTGGCCGTGTGTCAATGGCCTCCCAGTACTCTGGAGGATGTTTTCTGAGACTTTTGTATCTACAGGTGCAGGCAGTGTTGGAACGTGCTTCTTCCTGGAAACTACAAAGCTGGGCCTGAGCCCGGTATGTTCATCTGTACCAGCCACCAGCAGCCAGACAATGTCCAGATCTCTGGTCTCCGCAGCACCGGCAGCAAACCTGAGAGTACCCCAGCCCCTACTGCTGCCAGGGCATTCCAGAAAGCAGCAGAACCCAAGAAACTGGAGCAGGTGTTGAAGAAACCCAGCCAGGAAGGCCTTGCTAATTCAACCAAGCCATCTGTTTCATCTTCTGGAAGCTCTGGCTTCAAAAGTGTAAATACGCCATGGTCCTCTTCAGCTGGAAATAAATCAGAGGACTGCAAAGGTACCCTGTTGGGAAATAAAACAGATCACCGTGAAGGTACCCCATCAGGGCCTCTTTGGACAACCTCCACAGCAAAAACACAGCAAAACCGAGAAAATTTTTTTCGGTCATTAGAGTCCTCCAGCAATACAACCTCTGACACTATAAAACAAGCCTCTTGTTCTCATGGCCCTGGTAAAACTGCTTCTGCCAGAACCACTGCTGAGGTCAGTCCAGTGAATGCAGAGAAGAATCGGGCATGCAACCATATAATACAGGCTCTGGCTGGATCAAAGACCTCTCCAAACAAGCCAGGAGGACTCAGTTCCACTGGGTCCTCAGCATCCAGCAGGTAAATACTACTTCTCTTTCCCTTTTTACTCCCCAGATGATCCTTGGGATAACTTGGAGAAGTCCCTGCATCTTTCTTCCCTTTTCCCTGACTGATTTTGTGACTGAGATTTAAAGACATGTAGAGGGACTCATCCAAGTCTTTGGAACAGAGACCAATAAAAAGGTCCATCCTTTCAAAAAGATTCACTAGGTTGTTCTTTTTTGCAGTGGCCAGTTTCCTCCCACCAGGTCTCAGTGGCAGAGTCCAGCTCCAAAAGCACAGCCCAGCAAAACAGGGTACGCAGCACTAAAACAGGAAAAGGTTACAGACCCTCTGCCCAAGAGCCAGGCTGCCAGCAAACCTGTTGACTCTGTGCACAAGCCAGAGTCGAAAGGCATCAAAGGTGAGGATGACTGATTTACATACAGCCCTACTGGACACAGCATGCCAACGTCATGCCTTTCTCTTGGACCAGTACAGCGATCATGTCAGTGACTCCTATACTTCCTGTCTGTACCACCACATAAGGGTTTTCTGAGTTCTGGGGCTCAACACACCTCCATTTGTCCCTGTGCAATTGCTCCCTCTAGCATGGTGAGTTTTTCTTCTCTGAGGATCTCCAGGTATTTGGAGTTGTACTAGCTGTCATGAAATGTTGGTTCTGATCATGGTGGATTTCAGAGGCTTAGGTAGACTTTCCCAGATGGGAGACCTTGCCAGAACTTCAGGATGATTTTGATTGCAGCTGGGGCTCACCCAGCCTCCTTGTCTGTTTTGAACAAAGCTTCCACCATGGTGGCTGAGAAGTGGGCTGAGGGACGATATTCTGGGGGTACCCAATGCCTCAACCACTTCCAGATGGCCTGTCTTCTTTTGGGCCAGAAGCAGTATCTGTCTGCAGCTTGCTGTGAGCTTGTGGGTGTTTTCTTCCTGCTTCCCGCCCCATCCTTTGGTATCTGAGATCTGAGCTGTTTGTGTTATATTGCTGCCAAACACGCCTGTTCATTTATACCGTGGCTGTGTTTCTGTAGCTGCGTAGGGTTTACAGCATTTGAGCCAAAAGGGGCAAAATGCCACCAAGGTTATTTACTACCTATTGTATGTGAATGTGGTGCTGTTGTGCTGCAATAACATCATAGTATCTACCCCAGCGCGTGGCTTATCTCCTAAGATCCTCCTGAGACACAAATCTGGCTTGTTTCTTTTTATTGGATCTGATATTATCTTGCTATGTCCCTTCCTTTAGGAAGCATGAATGTTGGTGAAGACAAGTCTGAGAGCCCAGCAGAGTGGAGATCTCGGCTGAAGCCTGTAGTCAGCAAGTGAGTGTCTTGGAGCTGATGTGTCTCCATGACAAGTGAATGGGGATGTCCATGTCTGCAGCTGTGTTTATTGCTGCAAGTCTGTGTGCACATAGGAGGGAAGACCTCCTGTATTATAATGCTATATTCAGTAATTTCATGGAAGAGGCAAAGGCTTTCATTTCTGGGGAGGGAAAGCGTACTTCAAATTGCTGGACTCTGATTAGAAAAGTGTGACCATCCCAGATGGAGATTCAGCCCAGGATGTCCAGAACATGTCTGTGGACCATTCTGCAAGAGGGACAGTTTCCTACCTTTGTCTTTCTTCTTTGCAGAGACCAAGGTGGCTCTAAGAAACCTACTGATAACTCCCAGGTGGGAACAGGGAGCCCAGCACACAAGGAGACAAAGCCAAATCCATTAGTTGTCCCATCAGCAAAGCTGGACTCTGGTATGAAGGATATAAGCTTTGCCTTCATTTTGCCAGTCAGGCAGGGGACAGGCATTAGTGCTGCAAGGCACATGTAAGGAACGTGTTGTTGGAGACTGTGCCTTGCTTTCAGGGATTTTTGCTCTCTGCACCTGCTGTGGCCCTGTGGTGCTTTTATATGGAGAGCCATCCTTCCCCAAGGAGAGGGACTCGATCTTCACAGGGTGCCCTTCTTCTGCAAGACAGTTAGCAAAATTTTGCTTACTCTCTCTTGCATAAACGTGTAATGGTGAGAAATCTTGGTGATGGTTCCCAACTGTTTATTCTTCTCCTCCACCCTTCTCTCATACTCTGGCCTTCTCTCATACTCTGGCCTTGTAATCAGTGGTTTTTCCCTGTTTTCTTTGGGCTTGTTCCTCTTGCTGTCATCAAGAGAGAAGAACTAGGATTAGAAATGAAGGTGGCTAGTGGTGAGTGCCAGAGATGCTGGGCAATAAAGGGATTTTTATGACATGAGGGTTGAAATTTCATACCCAAAACCTGTCTGTGCTTCTTAATCCAGCTTCATCTGGTGGATTCATGAAGAAGTTGTTGATCCCCAACTCAGATCTTATCAGGAGCTGTCAGAATTCAAAGCAAGGCTGGGAAGACCCTGGGGGCTCTACCAAGAAGGAGGAAGATGGCAAGCAGTTGAAGAAAAGCACTATCACATGTAAGGTCTCTTCTGCCTGCTTAAAGGCACTCTCTCCTCTGCACTGTCAGGGGACAGCCTTAGTGGTCAGTATGGGAGATGTGTCCACAAGTTTTCTGTGGTTAAGCCTGTGTCTGTCATCATGGGGGAAAACTCTGTGTCATTAATTTTTATTAGCCAGCATGGCCTATGCAAGAACCCGCCAGGCCAGAGAATTCAGTGGGAATGGAAGAAATTAAAATAGGGATTTGTTAAGGTCACTGCCCTGTCATTCTTTAGTCTCAAAACTATGAAGAGGACCATCTCTTAATTCGGGGAACTGGGATCTAGTTGATGTCTCTGTTCTGCTCCAGTTGAGTGGCTTTGGGAAATGAAAGGAATGCAGAGAACTGTCAGCCAGAGACTCCAGCTGGCAGGACCCATGGTAGCAGCAGCCAAGGCTGCTGCTTCTTGGACTTTCAAAGATGTCCTGACCAGTTCTGACCAGTTTGTCCCTCCCCTTAGTCCAGTTTCTTACTCCTGTCTGTTCAACCACAGCTTTACTGTGTACCTTTCCTCCTTTGCCCAGTTGTCCTTGCTCCTACATATCCCACCACAATGCAAATGCAATTTCCTGGAACTAACCTGATGTTTGCTGCTGTCCTGTTTGCTCAACTTGTTTGTTCTCCCCTTTCCTTACCCCATCTGGTTTTGTCTTATTTGTTTGCACTAGAAAGTCCTTACAGCAGCGCCCAGCCCTGACTCTGATGTGTGTCTCGGAGCAAGCAGGATGGGTCCCAATGGCTCAGTGGCCTCATGCTTTAATATTTGTTAACTGGTTCCAGCATTGTCCTTAGCCTGCACCTCTGACAGCTACAAAGCATTCAAACTCCATTTGTGTTGTATATTTTAAAGTTTAGCATGCCTCCACTGCCATCATTTTCTCAAAACTTTCCATCTCTTTTTTCCTCAGACTCAGCCACAAGGTTCAGCGTTACATCTTTCCCAGGAAGCAAGCTGTTAAAATAGGGGAGGCTGGGTTTATCGCCATCTTTCTAAAGCTTAATGATTGCTGTTGGGGAGTGCCTGCTATAGGGACTTTCCCAGCAGCCTCCCCCCTTATATACATATTTCTCACATATGTGCAACTCTGCTATCTGAAAGGCTGTTCTTCGCTGCTGTCGCTAGGCAGCCTGTGGATTAAGGACAGACTTGTTGCTCCTCTGTATAGGCCTTTACCTCAGCACTCAGAGAGACTCTGTGAACGGTCAGCTACCATTCCTGCCCTTAATCCTGTGTGTGTTGCATGGGACTGTGGATGGTGAGCTTTTCTGTAGATCATTCGTTTTCTTTGGCATAGGTAGTGTTTTCTGTTGAGAAAAGGAGGCTCCAGGGTTTTCTTGCCAACTGTCCTACTTCCAGTTTGCAGGCAAGCAGCCAAACCATCCTGTGTCTGTCAAGACAGAACTTGGGGATATCAGACCCTGAGCTGGTCAGGAAAGTGTTGTTTACTAGCTGTTCCCCTCTAGTGACCTTGGTCTTCTCGTGATCAGTGGTGCAGCTTTCTGCCTTTATTGGAGGCACTGCAGAGATCACTCAGAAGGAGCCTGGAGACGCAGGGCTGAGCTGGGAGAGGGAGGTGTTGCTCAGCCAGTAGCAGCAGACTGCTTGTGGCAGGCCAGGTCCCTCTTGGAGGAACCTTTAAAGAGAAGTGCGAGTCGCAGGTAGTGTACAGGGCAGCAAACCAGCGGCATCCAGAGGAAAGAGTATCCTGACAGAGGCCAGCAGTGCAGGGACAACGCAGCTGATTGCCACATCCAGTATTTTCTCCTTTTGTGCTCTTCCTAGAAAACACAATAGAGCAAGGGCTGGGCAATTGGAGAGCTGTCCTTGAGCTCTTCCTTGAGGCAGCACCAATTGCCAGAGACTCTCGGGGGGGGGGGCTCCCCTAGTCTGTCTGTCCTGTCTTTCTCCTTGTGTGTGCTGAACCTGCATTGCTGTTGCCTTTCTTACAGCCCTGCTCTTTTGATACTGGAGTTTTCCTTTCTTATCACATCATCCACGTACGCCTCTGTTCTCTCTCTGTGGTAATTATCCAGCCCAGCCCCTCGGGTATCCGAATACCTCACACTCTTCTGTAGTTATCCTTGCAGCACAGTTGGGCAGAGGAAGCTAAGGCACAGTGGAACAAATACACGTTGCTTAAGGATTGATTTTAATAGGTGTCCAGGGCCTAAATAATGCTGTGTAGTGGGGCCTAAGGGACTTCTCACCTAGGAAGTGTTTTGTGGGAGGAACTGAACCTTAGTTTCCTGAGACTTATGCTAAGGTCCCCTAGACCATCTTTTTTGCATCAGTATTTACTCATACTTCTTTGTACAAGAGCACCAGAGGGGTATTTTTTAGTATATCTTGGTGTTTCCTGTGACAGTAACCCAGTATTTCTGTTCTATCCTTTGGAAGCTTAAAAAGGGGTGGCTTTTGCCACAATAAATATCTTTGGGTTTTAACAAGATAATGAAGTAAGTATTCTTGGGTGCAAGGTCCCAAGTCACGCCTGAGTTAGGTGACTGGCTATGCCCTGGGGATGAAAGCAGCACCCTGTGACTGGAGGGTACCGGAGTGTTCAGCCGTGAGGAGTAAATCAGGCTGTACTGTTTCCTGCAGCCACGTCTCTCACCTTAGTCAGGCATGCCGATACATCGGCAGGGACCTGTTGTGCTCTGGTGTGTAGGCACTGTCCAACATCACAAAATTATTTAAAGTTTGTTGTGGCGTTCTTTGGCTTTTTTTCTCCTTTCTAGTGAAACCCTCTGTTCCGAAAAGCGTCCAGAGCCCTGAAGCAGTGTCCCCGACCAAGGTATGGCTGAAAACCAGATGTAAGGGGAAACAAGCTGGGGTTGTTTGGTATCCTGCTGGAATACTTCCCAGATGTATTTCAGTTTGTCTTATTGGGAGGGTTTGTATGAATTCCCAGGGAAAGGGTGAAAGGCTCTGGGACAGAGACAAGATGGAGAGACCACAGGTTATCTCCCATGCACGGGCACAATAGAGGCTGCAGTAAGGCAGAGTCAAACAAAATTCTGGTAGACATAGCCTCCCCCAACAAAGGAGGGGGAATGTCTGCAGATTAATGAGTGTGAGTAGATGTTATCACTCACAGTGAATGTATCACAGTGCTGTAATGTCGCAGTGGCCACCACTCTGTTGTGAGCAGCTGGCTCTGCATCTCTGCTGACTTGGCTCATCCAGGATATGGCTCTACGGTTGGGCTCCTTACGTCATTTTCCATCTCTGTTGGGGCTGTGACCTCAGCAGGCTGTCTGAGGGCACTAAGCTGTATTTGTTCCTACGTTTGTTTTCCTAGCTGCACCCGGACTACCTGCCCGAGGAGGAAATCCAGGAGAAGGTCTGTGACATCGAGAAGCAGCTGGATGAGCTGGAATTGAAAGGAGTGGATCTAGAGAAGCAGCTGCGTAGCTGCGAGGGAGGTAAAGGAGACTGGGGTCCAGCTCTGTTACACTGGGAGGTGTGAGGCTTATGTCCTACCCCTGGGCATTCTTGACTCCATTTCTAGGAGGTCATGCTACATGTGAGACACCAGGTTGCCAAAGGTAGCTGGTATAGTAAGATAAAGCCCTGAGAATTTTGAACCCTGTCAGGCTGTTTCCTAACCTATTGTTTGAGCCTGTGTTTATTTGGCTGAAGATCAGGGAGTTTTGGGAGTGGAAGGCTGCTATTGATCTTGCTTTTGGATTCTAAACCAGACTGGCCATCACGGCTGGCTCCAATTTTGCAGGGCTTAATGAGTTCATTCAGAATGGCAGAGTTGGGCTGGCCATGTGGAAGATGAGCTGAGTGCCCTGTGACAGAGTATCTGTGAGCAGCTTCCTTGAATCTGCAGGGGGTGGTCTGCATCCTTTCCCTTGTACCCAGGAGTACCAAAGATGATATGTTTTCACTTGAGGTTGGCTGTGGCTAATATAAGTTATGCTAGGCTCTCCCTCCAATGATTGTGTGTTTGAGTCAAGGGGAACTGATCTAATGCAGCTTCTGGAGGTGTCTTGCCCTTTGTCTCCTTTGCAGATGAGTCTGAGGATGCCCTCATGGTGGACTGGTTCAAACTGATCCATGAGAAACAGCTGCTGCTCAGACAGGAATCGGAGCTGATGTACAAGTAAGTACAACCAGAAGTTCATCCATACGCTTGTGCACTTCACCTGTGAGCAGTAAGCAGGGAAGGATAGGGAGTGTGGCAGCCCTAAAAATAATGTGCCAATTGGTGGAATGAGGGAGGGCTTGAAGATGTTTCTGGGAGAACTGCCTGAGGTATCAGCTGATGGGCCTTTGAGCACTGATGAGCACGCAAGGTCTGTGGTGAACTTGTGGGAAGGGAAACCTTACAAGTGCAATGGAGGAAGGTTTCCCTTGGCCCACCAGCCCCTACCCAAGTGGTGGGCAATGCAGAGATGAGGCTTCAGCATGATATGAGAAGGGTCCAGCCCTGGGGCATGGAGGGGCAGTAATGCATCACTTCTGTGGTTCTTTCCAGGATGAAACAGCAGGAGCTGGAGGAACAGCAGTGGAATATTGAGATGGAGTTGCGACACCTCATGAGCAAGCCAGGTAAGGACCAGCGGCTGCACCGAGAGTCCTGCTGGCCCCTGGCTGTGTGGAGCCCTCCACTCAGCACACCAGCCCTGGGATGTCCTTCAGGTCTGAGTGATGCTGCCAGGGATTGCAGTTTCCCTGGGGAATCTCTCCTGACTGCATTGTTGAGCTGTCGCATTGCAGACTCCCTGTAACATCCAAACCACCTGCGCTTTCTGAGGGCATGTAAGATGTGCCCCTGAGCATGAGGATAATAAAACTTGGGCCTGTTAGAGAGACTTGCTGGGGCAGAGTTGGAGGCAGGAGCCACAGAGGGGGGGGTACTCACCTGAAGCTGTGAGATGGGCTTCCCTTGTCTTGTGCAGAGGAACTGAAGACACCCAGGGAGAAGGAACGAGAGGAGGAACTGCTGAAATCATACCTAAACACGGTCGATGATCGGAATAATATTGTGGAGTGCCTGGATGAGGACAGACTCAGGTGAGGGCCCTCAGATGGTGGGAGATAAACCAACACCAGGGATGACTTCCATTGTACTTCTTCCGCTGCCCAGACTGTAGGGGTGGATGAATGGCTGTAATCCAGACTTCTGCTCCATGAGAGGTGGGTGGTGTCCTGTCACCAACTATTTTGTCCTAAATGCTGCTGCCATTGCTTGCTTGGCAGCTGTTAGAAGCTGAGATCAGGACCGCAGCCATCTTCAGTGCTCTCTCAAGCTAATGCTGCTCTGAGGACAAGGGCTGTGAAAATGTAGAAGGCAGGGGGAAGAGAGGGAGAGGCTGGTGGTGAGGAGAATGGAAGCAGCATGGGAACTGCAGGAGGACTCTGGGAACATGAAGCCAGGAATGTGTTCATCTGCTGCAGCAAGTGAAAGAACAACTGTAGCCGAGAGTTGAATCCCCTCAAGTTCAAAGGAAGACTGCTGTGTTAAGTAGCTGAATTTGTGCCTCCTGTTGCTGAGAGCAGCCTCCGTTTCTTGACCTCAGGGCACCAACTCCAGCTCGAGGATTCTAGTAATGCCCAGGCTTATGGCTCTGGCCTTGCCCAGGCACGAGGAGATAGCAGCATGTTTGTCCCTGATGCGGGCACCTCTGCAGGTGGTGTCTCAACCTTTATTCAGCTCCTTGGGTGTGGTGTTGTCTCACAACACAGTGAGCTCTGATAATTCATAGGCTGGCTCAGGGAAGGGGCCTCCCTGCTGCAGTGCTGGACTGCCAGTCTGGGAATCCCCACACAGGCCCTTGCTTTCAAGGGAGCCAGATGCAATTTGCTAATGTTGAGGACTTCCCTAACTGTGAGGTTTTTTTTCTTCCTGCACCCTTCTCGGGGTGTGCTATGGAAGTTCGTAATTTCTAACTGGGGGAATAACAGTACCTTTTACATGTTTTTCAGTGTCTACCACCTTATCCTGAAACACAGCAAAGTTTTCTAATGCCATGCTGTTCCATTACAGAGAACAAGAGGAGGACCAGATGCTGGCAGACATGATCCAGAAGTTGGGTAAGGGCTCTTTCTACTCTTAGGGAGCAGCACTGGATGGCACCGGGTTCTGTGGGTCTCAACCTGCTCAGTGTCTGCTCATTGTCCTGCAGATGGATCTCTCGAGAGCCAGGAGCCAGAGAAGAAGAAGAACAAGTTCCGCTTGTCCAAAATATGGAAGCAGAAAAATAAGAGTAAAGCGCAGGAGTGATGTTCCCCTGCCCAGCAGCCCAGAGAGGGATGTCAAAGGGATATTCCTTCCTCACTGCTACTTTCCTGGAGTCATGCAGGACTGTGATGAGGCTCCTCTGCTCTCTGACATGGAGACTGCAGGTTTGCAGACCAAAGGGACTGTGAATCCCCTCTGGCCTTGGCATGGGGCCCAAGAACGCCTTTCACAGAAGATTGACTTCTGAGACTGTTTTTCTTTGTATCTAGCTCAGAGCTGGCTTCAGCCTTGTTGGCAGCTCAGGAGGGCAGAGCTCAGTCTGCCCATCCACTGCTTGGGTCGTTACAGTCCTGAATGCAGAGGCATGGCACTGCACGTTGCCCCATAGTGCCCGAATCATGCCAGCTAAGGCTGTGCCAAGGACACTGCACTGGTCTGCTACAGGGCAGCTCTCCCTCCCTCCCTCCCTCCCTCCCTGCATTTGCTGTAGCTCTCTGCCCAGGATCAGAGATGCAGAGAGAGAGGTAGTTTGGCACACTCTGGGGCACGGAAGATGGAAGACCTCCCCTTTACTAAGTCAGTGCAAACTGGAGCTGCAGGCTCTACAGCCAGGGCAGGCAGAGAGCAGAACCACCTCTGTATCTATGGGGTGGAATGTCCTAGACCCAGGGGGATTTCAGCAGTAGTGCTCTGTTTCAGAGCTCTCTTTAGGAGTTGCTGTAAGCTGGTTTCTCAAAGCCATGAGGAGTTGCTCACTGCTTCATTCCCTTTATGGGGGAGATTTGTAGTTCCTTATTTCTCTGATTGCACAGTGAAGCAGGGTTGTCATTGTCTGTGGCCTGTCCTGCTGAAAATGAACAGAAGTCTTTTTTTAACAACCTGGTGCTAACTGGGAGCGGAAGGGAGTTGGTGGGTTTGCCTCACCCATGAGTCTTCTGCGTGGGACCAGTATTTCAATTCCTGAGGCTCCGTCCCTGGACAGCCAGCGCCCTCAAGGGGTGGTACAGTTCACCTTGGTGGGACCAGGAGAGTACGAGCAGGTCCTGGGCTGTTGGCAGCGGATCTTTCTACTCTTCCCTCAGTCCAGAGTGACTGCAGCCGGACACCTGCCCTGTGTGGCAGCATAGTCTCTTCCCAGTCAACCTGGGGAGCAGGGACGGAGACAGGTAGGAAAAGATCAGCTTAATTCATGATGCCTCTAGCTCTGGTATGTGTGGACTTCCCTCCTCCTTCCAAGCCAGGTACTTTGAGGTTTCTCTGGGTCCTGTTCTCCAGTAGGGCCTGGGATTTTGCAGGGAGAAGGTTTGCTGCCCGCTGTGCCCGGTGGCAAAGCAGAGGCGTTGCATCCCTTACCCACGAGGTGGCAGTGGGACTCTCTGTCCCAGGCAGCCCACCCTGGGCACTGCAGGGGTGTGCTCGGTGAGGTACCAGGTGCCTGAGGGTGTTCCTGGTGCCCACAGTGTGTGCCATGTGTGTACATGTTGTGGGTCACCCTGTACCTGCATATGCTTTTGTCCAATAAAGAATTGCTGGAACAAACCCCAGCATGCCAGCATGAGTTTGGATGTGGGTTACTGGTTGTGGGCTGCCCCGGTCACTGCGCGCAATGACAGTTCCTCTCTGGAGATGAGTGTGCCCGGCGTCGTGGGTGGTAGCAGAAATTTGGTGTACCTGTGATGGAGGGGCTCCTCTGCCCAGAGCTCACAGACCAACTGCAGGTCCTGGGAGAGCAGCAGAGCCAAGGGGCAGGTGCTGACCACAGGTGTTGGCATGCTGTGCCTTGCCACCCCAGTCTGCTTGTTGGGAAGCAATTCCTTTCCCTGTGTGTAAAGATGAGGGGAGGGAGGAGGGCCCCTCTTCCAGACCTGGGCATTAGCAGCAAATCCCCATAATTAAACCTGCCTGCGTGGGCTGCCAGCTGAGAAAGAGGGAGCTGAAACCACCTCTGCTGAAGGAAAGAAATAGCCTTCCTAATGAATGGGTCCCTCTCCTACAGCTATCCCAGGCTGTAGTTACTGCTGGGCTCTCATCTTTTCAGGCTCAGATTCTCCAGCCTCAAGTTCAGTTTGGATTTTGGGGGTGGCAGCATTGTCCAAACTCATGAAATCCTTCCGGAGACATAGGGCAGTTTAACTTCTACCTGTCTTGCAGGCAGGCAGGAGATGGGTCTATGCAGGAATGTGATCACAAGGTGCTTAAACTCGGACCCCCAGGGCCCGGTAGTGGCAATGAGTGCATGGTTTGACCTGCTGTAGGGTTTGCTTTTGTGAGAAGGCCAACCGCTGCCAGAAAGCAGGCACTTGTTACACCTGGTACATACGTACTTACCTGCCTCTGAGAAGAAGTTTTGAAGGAAAAACTGCTGCTTCTCCCATCTGGAGTCTGTTGGAGATGGTAACCATGGTCTTAGGGGATATAAGGCTCACCTGGAAATGCTGTGTGGGTTTAGAAGGTTTAAGTGGTCTCCTGATAGAGAAATACTGAGAACAGGAGTGGAGACAGTCAGGGCCCCCAGCCTTCCTTGCCGTACCGGGAAGGGGAGGGTATGGGCTGGTGTGAGGCTGACACCAAGATTGACCTCAACTACTTCTTCACCAAAGATGAGTGGATAAATAGTGGAGTAGTGATCCAAATGGATCCTGCCCAGAGACCCAAACTCTTGTCTGTACTGATGGAGCGGTGTCTGGTCGTGGCCAGGGTCTGCCGGTACCAAGCCTTGTACAGCCCCACAGCTCCTGCACACCCAGACAGCCACTGGTCATGAACACAAGGACAACCCAGCTTGTTCCTCCTTCTACCTTAAATTTGGGACTCACAGGATTTGGGTTTCCACCACTCTCCTAATCCAAGGCTTGAAATGAACCCTAGATGAATGAAGCCATTGGCTAAGGTGGAGAAAGGGAACGTCTTTTTTCCAGCTGGCTACTTTCGGCTGAGCAGATTCCCATGCCTGATCCCCGTTTGCTCTCCCTGTGCAAGCTGCTTTGCTCACCCCATAGAAGTGCTCCAGGAGGCAAAGCAGGAGGATTTCGCCTTGGGACTGAGGAGGGTGGGAGGCTGCCTCTCCATAGCAGTCACCCCTGAGTAATTAGGCAATCCAGGCACCCTCCTGTAACTGAACAGGAATCAAATTCCTGTCCATCCTCTGCGGGAAAGGAATGTTCATGCTCTGCTCCAGCCCCATCAGATGCCAAGCCCTGAGGTCAGGCTAGCAGGGGTTTGACTGATACGTTGCTGTGTGCATGTGGGTGTCTGCATTTTGGTGATGACTGAGAGCTTACTTACTCTTCTAGGTCAGCTGCTCCACTTCTAAAATGGTTTTAAGGGGGCTGAGCTTCCCACTCATTTCCTGATGGCCTCTGGTGGGGTTCATGGCCTCACCAGCTCCTGGATACCTGGAGTGCCACCACTGATTTCTTTGTAGCTGAAGAGGAGTGCGGGGGACTGTATGGGGCCTGGGGGCTGCAACCCTGAGCCTCTGCCATTTAGGAGGCTCTTGGGGGTCCTTGTGCAGGCTTGGGGTGATGGGGAGGCTGCTGCCTGCTCCAGCACTTCAAGACCTGCGGATGAAGCTGTGATTAGGCAGCGTGTGTGTGTATCTCTCTCTCTCTCTCTCTCTCTCTCTCTCTCTCTCTTCTGCTGTTTTCTTTAATTACAATCTCAGAGGTAATTTCTGACGCATCATTAACAGTTCTGAGTAAACAAGGGGAATTCTCCAAATTATTCGCCATGAGCACAAAGGGAAATGGGCTTTCATCGTCTCCCTCTTCATCCAAGGAAGAAGCTGATCTGCAGTAGACATGGGGAGGGAGTGTCGTGGGTGCCCTTGGATGCCTCGAGTCAACTTGAGACGGAGCAGCAACCCATCCGGTTTATCCACCTGACTGAGAGGCCAGCTCTGCCTGCAGCTTTTTGTCCCTACTGCTGAGCTAAGTGGCTGGGGCTCGACACGGTTGGGCCTGTAAATGCGCAGTGCCTCTTGCCTATGAGAGCTTTGGGTGCTGCTTTTGAGCGTTCACCTCCCATTTCCAGCTGGATGAATCGGTACCCGATCTGCTCAGGAGACAGGACAGACCGAAAGCATCTTCAAGGCTGTGTCTCAGCATGGAAGGTGACACCCCGGTCCTTGGCTGTTGGGTGAAGGGTAATGCCTGAGGCCGGCGCAGGTTTGGGAATGGAAGGAAGGAGCACTGATGTGGAAGGACTTGGGGCCTAGGAAACTAGATTTGGTCCAAAGCAAGAACTCAGAGGCACGCTGGTGGACCCTGTGAGAGCAGCAAATAAGCCTGGCAGCTCAGGCGGGAGGAGGTGGCTGGAGAGGACCTCTTTGCTGGGAGGTCATGGGAGGGCATTCCAGCCTAGCGCAGGTCTCAAGGGAAAGAGGCTATGTTAGAGGGGTGGCACATGGAGCTCAGGGCAGTTGCACCAGTGGGAGCACCCACACTGCTCCCCACCCCTGCAGCACGCTGACAGCCCCTTCACCCACGCTCCAGCACGGTGGCAGTGCATCTGCGGTAGCAACCAAGGGAGCGAAGGTTATTTATATTCATGTTGCGGCTCTGCCAGCCGTGGCTCTGTTATCTGCCATGCATGAATATTATTTGAATACGGAGTTTGTCGTGACTATTCTTCCATGTGAAACGAGGGATTTGTTGTGGGATGGGAGCCCTCCCTCCGGCTGTCAGTCAGGAGGGGTTTCCTTTTCCTGTCTCATTGGAAGCTGCGTCCCCAGCAAGGTGAGACAGTGGACACTTTTTCTCTTGTTAATATCCATGTCTAATCTTCTCTCAGAGGGGCCCTTTGTCCTAGACTGTAGCCAAGATGAGTAATTCAGGGATAGATGAGACGCTATAATTGGTTTGTGACAAATTAAAACATTTTTCCTTCGGAGCTGAGAGCAGGACTGTGGTCTGGAGCTGTCAAGCGTCACAGGGGAGGGTGATTTTCGGAGTAAGCGCATTGCAAATTGGCTCCAGATATGCCTTGGAGTCTGAAATTAAACTCCAGCTGGTGACTCTTCTCAGTTGGGGTTTTATTTTAGGGGGGGACAAAGAGAACATGTGTGGGGAGGGACAGCCTGATTGATAAAGCAAATGTGAATTTTTTTTTTTTTTTTTTTTGCATCATGCAATGGGCTGGGGACCAAAGCGAGCCATGGTGGAGAGCACCCAGAGCCATCATGAGAGTGGGCCAAGAGCCAGAGTCCACCATTGCCTGCCTTTCCTCCACACTGCTCTTGATGGTTCCTCCATCACATCCCAGCAAGGAAGGGACATGAAGGAAAGTTGCAGCTCACACCATCTCTTCCCCTTGGTTGCATGTGGGTGCCAGGTACAGAACCTCCTCGGGAGCTGCAGGCTGGTTCTTGCCCTGTAATACTTGTTTTCCTGGTCTAAGGAGAGTCCCTCACCTCTACCTGGAGAGCAGGGGACCAGCTAGAAGTCAGGAACATAGAGGTGATGAGGACAGACAGTTTGATGAAGTACTTGTTTTGACCTCAAGGTGTTTGTGAGCTGGTTTTGGGCAAAGGGATGGAGGTGGGAGGAAAATGACTTCCTGATGCAACTGCTTGGTGCTGCCTAATGGAGAGTGCTACAGCAGCAGCATCTCCACCTTGCGATGGAGATAGATGGAGAATGAAGGAGTGCATGAATGGCAGGCTTGGGAAGATGTGGGTCTGTAAAGGGGGTTTAAAAGAGGCAAGAGGAGTTACCATGAGGGCTGTTTTGCCTGTAAAAGGCAGTGGGGAAGGAAGCTCTGAGACTGGAAGAGTGGGCAAAGTCCAGAGGACAGGGGTGTTGGGTCTGGGCCTTGCCAAACTAGTGGGGTGGAGATCACAGGCAGGTTTGATATGGGAATGGGTCAGATGAGTGGATATGAGGCCTTGTATTCTTTGCCTCAAGGTTTTGTATCTGATAACTGAAGAAAAAGGAGGGCCAAGGAAAGGGTGCTATGAGTTTTCCAGGGGGGCTGTATCTCGAAGTAAAGGAGACCGGAAGAGAAACTTGTAGATACCAAAACAGGGAAAGCTGTCAGGGAGTTGGAAGAATTCAGAGGTGTCGGGTGAGGAAAGGAGGAGGAGATCTGGACATCTCCTAGCTATGAAGAGTAACTAGCAGTCCAGGGTGGCAGGGTGATGGTGATGGAGAGTTGGAGGACTTGGAAGGAAAGATCACAGGATCTAGTTTAGCAATGGAAAGTGCATAGATGCAGCAAATCCTAAAAGGCAGGATCAGATGGTGAGCTGTGACTGGTGTCACTGGCATTAAGACGTTAGCTAATCCGGTTTAAGGGGATAAGCCCAAGAAAAACTGTGGAGACCTAAATTGGAGCTTGTCACTCTCCTGTGGAAAGCAGAAGTGTGGAGGAGGAGAAGGATTTGCTGAATGAGCCCCTGGATGGTTGGTCAGAAACAGGGCGGGTGGAGGAGAGCTGTGAAGATGAAGAATCAGGAGGTATTGGGTGGGAAAGAATGACAGGAGTTACTGAAAGCTGCAGGGGGTAGAGAAACCATTTGCTGTGGCAAGGAGAGGCCATGGGAGGGACAGCCTCCATGAGAGGTGGCCAGGGCAGAAGATGACATAGAGGGGTGGGAGGGGAATGGATGGAAGAAAGCAGGGAAAACCTGCTTAAACAGAGATGCCTGTGACTTTAGTGCAGTGAAGTGTTCGCTGTACTTCAAAATTCACACTCAATTTTACAGTCTTTTCTTACTGTAAGTGTGATGTCGCAACAGAACAGCAGAAGGCTAGATCAAGCTCAATTGTCTTGCTGATGAGGGTGAAATAAATACGTAGCTAAATACTTCTCATCAATGTTGCTGGATATATTTCACAAAGAGACAGGGGCGGCACTGAGAGTTTGCAATTGGAAATTACAAGCTCTGGAAGAAATCACTGGTCTAGTTTCAGTCCGTATGTAACTTCTCTTGTTACAGTTTGTCCAGGAGCCTTCTGGGCTGCACAATCACTCTTGGAATAGCTGACCCATGGCCCTTCCTATTGGTGAAACTGGTAAGGTAGCAGGAAATCTATAGAAACCCAGTGATTATGGTCTGGGAAGCTTATACGATGCATATCAAAGCCAGTATGTGAATTGCATAAGTGTGATGTAGGTCTGGCACTAAATTGATAAGAGTCATATCAAGGGAATAACTTAATTAACTGGTCTTGATCAAAGAACTATATGAATTCAATAGCCCAGTTTTCAGCGCTAAATGATGAAGTTTAGAAAAACTGTACTTGACGCAATTATCAATTTTCCTGTCCAAGGAGCTTTGAAGTGGCATTAGGAAGGGACAGTCTGTTGTTCCATTTAGGACAACTTTGTCCCTCCCTCAAGTGAGCAGGAGGCAGAGAGGCTCTCTCTCCTTTTCAAGTGCTCATTTGAAATGGTCTGAAGCATAATAAACACTGGATGCCAAGGGGAACGGTATCTCGGCTTTCACAAGTTAATTGTTTCAGATGGTGTAAATCAGGAACAAAGAGCTGTCCTTTCCCTGCCAGCCAGAAAAAAGATCTTAATTTCCCTGTAGCTTTCCTTTTGACCAGGATTTTGGATAGGTCCTGGTCCCGTTTAAATTCCAATGGTCCTGGACCTTTTGGTCCTCTGGCATGTCTGCCCAGCTGTGTGCTGTTCAGACGAGATGCTGGGTATGAGAGCAAGGAAGGAGTTAGGCTGCAGAAAGGCTTCTAGAAGTCTTTAAAATACCAAATGCCATGTGTGTTTATCCAATATGGATGTGTCTATATGTACCATAGTGTTTGGTGTCTATCCCACGAGTTGGATTTCTGTGTTGAACGACTCTTTGGGCCAAAGGGAGGGGGAAGTTTCTGGCCAGCCTGAACCACAGTGGTCCAGACTTGGACAGTTTGTCCACCTGAGCTTTTTCTTCTTGATGGCATCCCTCAGCTGCCAACTCAAATGTGTACTAGCATTGGGTTTGCACCTTGATTAACCAGTACCTAGAAAGCACTGGTATAGTCTCTGATGGATATACTGAGAGGTGTCCTGCCACAACTCCCTCAAGCTCAGGGAGGTGGATTTGTCCCTGCTACAGGACTGATGCACCAAAATCTGGCTGCAGGGAGGGAGGGTGTGCAAGTGCTTTGCAGAGTGAGAACATCCCAATCCCTTACTTTGAATTCACTCATAACCCGTATTAAGTCAATACCGAAAGGCTGAGTGAGAAAGAAAACATGTCCTCTGCTAAAGGGGCATCAACCCGTGCCACAGATTAAGGGACAAACAACCCTGGAACACACAGTTACGGTGAGTCTGATGTTTCTTTATTTTGTCAATGTTTGCAAAACAAACAAACAAAAAGATATTTTTTTAAAAAGAGAAATCAAATGCTGAAACATCATGAGAAATAATAGTGAAAGGCCTGTTCTGCAGAGGGGTAGCGTTTTAATGACCTTTCTGAGCAAAATCTGGCCTGTGTATTTGGTCCAGGACTAAAAATGGTGTCATGGTTAGTCAAAGAGGTATTTGGCTGATGAAATCCACCACGGTGTGGAAGCTGAGGTTTAACCTTGTGCACAACTTTGTAGCTCTTTTAAGGGAGATGGGAAGACAGGCAGCCCTGCACTGCACCCCGCATCATTGCATGTGCCCTTCTCTATTTCTTGATGGCTTCTCTCCCCTTCTTCATGTCCAGCTGATGTCCTGGAGACTCGCCCTTCTGCCCAGGTAGAGTCAGTGCAAGAGATAGTTCCTTTCTCCGCTGTTACCTTGGCAGACCTTGACCAGGTCTTCCAGAGAGGTGTGCCGATGTGTTTGGATACAATGCCAAGAAAAGAATACCTGAAACTCGTTCATCCATCAGTGACAGTGATGGGAGAAAAGCCTTACTGCTTCCAGCTGCTGCTGTCTATGGACAGACTTCCTCACTCTTCTCCATCCCCTGGGCACTGTGTCCTTTCCACCAGTGAGTACCTTATTCCCAAGGCAAGGAGAACTAGGGTTGTGTCATGTCTGCCAGGTACGGTGTGAGGCTGCAGTAAAAAGCTGAGAAGCCTCAGAAAGGCCCTTGGGAAGTTGAGGATTAATTCAATTTCCTTACAGCTCCAGGACTCCCTGCTGCAGAACACAGATGGACTTCGGTTTTGCTCTCTGAAATGAGGTGGTTCCTCCTCCTGGGCAGAAAGAGGGAATGATTTCCAAAGGCAGCAAGCCCAAGGTCCACTCGCTTGGGTCTTCCCCAGAATAGGACCAAGCAGTGGAGGTGGGATGATTTGCTCTTTGAGCCACACTGCTGGTTTTTCTCCAGGAGATGGAAGGAAGCTGGGTGCTGGTAGCCGGGAGGCAAAGCTGCAGCTGGCCACGCCGGCTGTGAACAGCGAGGGCAATTAGAGATCAGAAGAGCTGGGGTGGCTTCGTCACATTTCCCTGCTGCCGTTCTGGAGGTAATAATACAATTCATATCAGAAGAGTTAGTGGGCTGAAAATGAATTGGAGAAATCAATCCAGAGGGTATAAATGAATTAGCATGTAAATGAGGACACTTGCTCTACATAGTTTAATATTGCCTGCAGCTGTAAATAATTCCAGGGATGGAATCAAAAGCCGCAAACAACTTCATTTTTGTGCTCCTCCCCCGTCCGGGAGCACCTGCAGCTACGACCGACCCACCCTTGCAGAATCATTGCATTGCAAGGGAATTAAAGGAGATGAGATGTATATACATTTTTTTTTTCCCCTGATTGGCCATTATTTACAAGGCTGCTGCTCCCGGTTTTGTGCACCAAGTCGCTGTTTGTGCATGCACGTGGCAGGGCACCAGCTTGCGGTGAGACCTCATACAGTGTATCATGAGCCATCCCGGTCACCCTGTGGTGGGCTGACGTGTGTGTGAAAAAGCAATTTCTCACCAAGACCTGCAGCATGAAAGGCCTTGATTGGGGTGGAGGATTTGCCCCTCCTGGGGTGTCTCAGGGTGGGAGAGGTGGGTGCTTGGAGAGCAGAAGCCAGCCAGGGGGGAGCGGCTGCTTAAATAAAAGGGTGCTTGGGGCTATCTGGAGAGACAGCGTTTCCAGGAGAGACACAAACCCATTTGCACTAGAAGTATGGTGGGGCTTTGAGTGCTGTGTACAGTCTGGAAAACTGGACGAGATGCAGTGACAAGTTATTGGAGTGGGAAGGTGTCGGAAAGCCCCTTTATGAGAGGCGACTAAACAAGCACAGCTTATTTAGCCTAACAAAATGAAGGCTGAGAGGAGATGTGATTGCACAGGCAGATAAACACAAGGGAGGGAGAGGAGCTAGTTAAGCTAAAGGCCAATGTTGATACCAGAACATGCAGATACAAACTAGTCATGAATAAATTTCAGAGGGAAATGAGATGGAAGTGTCGAAGCGCCAGAGCAGAGACTATGGATGAGTGCTGGAGAGTCCACACAACCAGGCTGCTCTTGCACTGGCGTTTGACTGTAAAATAGGATTATAGGAGCAGGTCTCTCGAGATCAGGCAACTGTGTTTTGTGATCCAGGAAGTCCTGCCTGTTGCCAAAAGCCCCTTTAATATTCTGGCAGGGGAAGGATGCAGCTCTGAGGAGGGCATATGTCTCGTTGAGTGACTCCAAGAGCGCTTGTTGAGAGCTTTTGGAGTGGTGCTGATGACAGGAGGTTAAATATGATCCTCGACAGTCTTTTATCAGTGCTTCCCTCTTGTTTTTGACACTGACGGATCACTGAGTTCCCTCTTTCATCAGGTTGGAGTTTCAGGTTCTGCACTAACTAGATCTCCCAGGTGGACTGGAAACACTGATTAAGATGGATAGAGTGAAAGCAAGTCCATTAAATTGTTAATAAAGAATATTACACACATACCTTAATCTGCAGCTAGCCTGACACTTTATAAAAGTACATTAGGATATAATCCAATTGAAGCCACAATATCGAGAACATCTTATCTCATCACAAATTGAAATTATATCATATTCCTCATTTCTTAAATTAAAAAGCTAAAACCTTTTAGTTTGCTCTCATATGCTTGTGTAAAACTTAATCAGTGGTTTTAACAACATTATTTTTCAATATGGGCCATTTCTGCTCTCATTTATTTACAAGAGAGAACTTCCTGGTAGGAGAAGTGATTCAATTTGCAGGAGGATACATCAAGCACTTAAGGATTTTGTAGGGATTGATTGATTATTTATCGTGTTATCTTGCCTGGAGACGTCTGATATGCCTGTGCTTTTGCTATCTCTCATTCCACCTAATGCTCTTCCTTTGCATCTCGCTCCCCTCCAGTGCTAAGGGCGCTCTTCCTGAGCGCATGTGTCTGCACGAGTGTGTTGGAGGAAAAGGGGGTCAGGGAAGGCAAGGCTGAGGCTGTCTCTGTTGGGACGAAGACGCTGGACTGGGCAGATATGAAAGATTCATTTCCCTGGAAGATGGCACAGAGGTAAGAGAGGTTAAAGGGTGGTTTGAAATTCTGCTGGATTTTAACTGCAGGCTGCTGCAGCGCTCAGCTGTAGATCTCCAAGTGTATCAAATATGTCTTTCCTCACAGAGGAAGAAATTGGGGCACAGAGAGGCCATATGGTTTGCTGCAAGTCCCCCCAGGAGCAGAAAACAGCCCTGAAGGGCTGTCAGCCCTGGTTGGTAGCTGGACACCTTGGGCCACACTTCCCAGGGTAGCCGTAAACACCTTCAAGTTGCCCAGCGAAGTGCTGGATGATGTCTGGGCACCTCCATGGGACAATGTTTCCTGCTCAGCCGAGCTGCCCTGGTGATGCACTGCCAATGGCTTGTCCAAGGCTTTTTGCAAAAACACTGTTGTCCCTATGCTTGTGATGAAGCTGGTGACCCAACAAGGCTAGGCTTGGGGCAGAGAGGAAGGGGCCACCTCTTCATGCTTAAAGGAAACCTCTCTTGTAGCAATTGCTTTGCAGGGCAGGGGATGCTAATTGTCTTCTGCTGTCTCACTGTTAGCGATGACATGTCCTCCACAGAGGTGTCGAGCCCAAGGCCAACAGGGACACACTCAAGGTTTCTGTTTGGTGGGGGGATGACCCCCAGGAGCCCTGCAAGTGGGCTGTGGCTTGAACTTCATCCTGAACGTCGATGCTCTCTGGTGTTGTGGCATGACTGGGTGAAGAAGGGATGCTGCCCACAAGAGCTCAGCCTTGCATCCCTCTTGGGGCTTTGGGGCATTGGATATAGCGAGAAAGAAAACTTTTTTTTATTTTAAGCAAGAAAACAATGACAGCAGAAACTCCAACCAAACCCTCAACTGTTTGGACTGTGGCTGTCTTTCTGGCAGGGGAAGGCACTGGGAACAAGGACATTTGAGGTTTACTCTTTTCACTGCTGCAGATTTTGGCAAATTGCTCTCCCTGCCGTAGTTTTCCCTGAGCAGTTTGAGATCAGCTGGGTTTACAATACTTTTGTAAGTATTGGAGTGCAGGAATTGCTCTCTTCTGGTGAAAATAAATACAGAAATCCTGAAGCACAACTCCAAAGAGAGACGAGCCTATAAAAAAGCACCACGCTGGAAAGAGAGTATGTCTGTTTTTTCTTATTTTTCTTTAGCTTTCTGGGCTTTTAGGGTTCCTGTTGTAGGGATAGAATAGAGATGACAAACTAGAGAGGTCTGAAAAATGGAAACGCAATCCCCTGACTCCAGGAGCTCAGACTTAAATATCAACAAATACCTCAGGATGCACTTGTGAGTGCTGACGGAGCAGCTGACTCGGCGAGCGTGGAGGTGAACAACTCCAGAGCCCCGCAGAGCCACGTGGTCCTGATTTGCTGAACCCAGCGGAATAAACTCCCTGTATAGGATGATCCATGTGCATGGGCCCCCGCAGGATCAGGGCCAATGTTTGCAAAGTACTGAGAGATACTTGGATGAAAGGGACTACAGAAGCGCAAAGTATTACTTTTTCATGATTACTGCAATTGCTATCCTTGGGGCTGTCCAAATGTTGTTGTTCCAAGTGAAAATATAAAACCGTTTTGGCACGTTTCCTTTTTGTGTTGTGATAAATAGAAATGCAGGAGGAAAAAAAAAAAAATCTGCTCGTAACAGTGAGAGAAGGAAAGCAGTCCCTGTGCAATTTGTTACACATCTCATATGTCTCTGCTAGCTGTAGAGATATTTAGAGGGAGTATTTAGCCAACCCAGTGCACAGCCTCTGGAGTACCAGCTTCTGCTTTGGTCCATGCTTGGGTGAACCTTTACAGCAGCTTTATGGTTTTCGACACAGCATTTCAGGAGAGGCTTCGATTCTGGAGGTTGCCAACTGCACTGAGTGGGACTAAGATGATTAATCAAATTATTTGAAGGGTGTTCGCCAGAACTGGGAAGTGACCAGTCTCTGTCCTAATCTGTGGATTGAGATGTCAAGCTGGCCTCCAGCTCAGAGCACTGAGCTCGCCAGAAGGCAAGAAGGTGGAAAGAAATCTACCACAGCAAACAGCCTGCCGGGGCTGCCCATAGTGAGGAGGGATGCCGGCTGTCAAGGGCCGTGGGATGGTGCTGCTAGGTGGGCTGGGTGAGGCTGTGGGGGCTTTGCACATCAGGAAGACCAGACAAAGCTTCTCTAGCTGCTGCGGAGCAGGAATAAGGTCATGGATATCCCTCAAGCTGCCTTCCTCGCAGCAGGCTGTGGGGAGGGAGGGGCAATGGCTGGGACATGCTCTGTTCCTGCAGCTCCCAACCGGCCACAGGGTATGGGCTCCTTTGCTCCCACCCTGTTTTTATGTTTTTGCTCAGCAGGTTGGAGGAACAAGTAGCCTGGCATGGAAGAGAGACAAGCACAAAGTTATTTTGAATTTGGTGGCAGTGTCAGTTGCTTAGAGGAGCTGGGGCTTTGGTTGAAGTCTTGCAGGGGGTGGCTTAGGGTGGACAGCACGGGACCGTGCTGACAGGGCTGGCAGAGGGCTCCATGAGATGAGAAACGGAGTGGGGAGCAGGGGCTCAGCTCCAGCGATGCACTTTTCGGGGACTGGATGGGTTCATCACCCATCTGCTTTTGTTTTCAGCAAGTGTTTGGATTTATCCACAGTTAATGATGAAGCCAGAGTACCCAAGAAGAAGGCAGCGTGTGCTGCAGCAGCACAGCACAGTGCACCCAGGGCTGGGCTGAATGCTGTGGGGTTAAGAGGGAAGCCACCTGCGTGGGGATGAGGGACCCCCTGCTGCCCTCCTTCCCCTGCCTGCTCTGGCACTTGCGGGCAGATGGACTTTCTCCAGACCCAGGGCAAGCACTTGGCACCGCTGCATAGGGAATTGCAGGTCTCAGCTCTGCTCTCCGGCTGGCTGGGTGGCCGGTGTCCCTGTTTCTACGTGAGTCCCAAAGTATGCAGGAATCCCCTTCGCAGCACGACCTGATGGCACCTGGAGCGTTTCATGGACCGATGACCTGAGCATCCTCACTATCTGGCACGTTCCACGCTGTCTTCCTGTCCACCGCTCGATTCTTCCTCAGCAAACACCTCTCGCTGTCTCTCCTCTTCTCCTCCAGCACCGAAGCAGGGGGCACTTGCCCTCAGCCGGAGCAGGGCCGGGGCCGTGCGTGTGCGGAGCTCCCGCTCGCCATCTGCGTGGCGCAGCGCTGGTGGACGCTGGCTCCCGGCCAGGCCATGGCGGGTCAAGGCGCCGGCAGCCCCCAGCCGCTTCGCCAGGCGCCCGGAGCCCGGCACCCACAGCACCGCGGTCACGTGCGGCCATCAGCTGATGGGGAGGATGACTCAGCCAGCAGCTGTCGGGCCCCTAAAATAATGACAAAAACAATTAGCAGTCCAAGCAGTAGCCTCTCCTTAATTATCTCCTCCGAGTTTAATTAACTAGCTAAATTATCAGCAGTAATGTAGGCATTAATTATGTCAAATTACAGTGTAAAAATCACAAAGTGTGGAAAATGTCAATTCAGCTGTGCTCACCTGCCAGGCTGAGACAGTGCCGGTGACAGAGGCTCAGCCGGGCGCAGGGGAAGGGGCTGCTCCCC